>VMBQ01003026.1:18257-90478 GCA_007657795.1 Dreissena rostriformis
TTCATGTGTATAATTATTGTTATTAGAATGTTCCTTATATGATGATATTTTAAAATTTTATATAAATAAATATTACTGGAAAAGACCAAATATGATAAAACTTATTGATATAATGCGGACTACCAGAAGAGCAACAGGAACCACACCACCGAAGCCGGCCCTCAGGGAAGCACCAGGAACCACAACACTGACGCCGGCCCCCAGAGGAGCAACAGGAACCACACCACCGACGCGAAATACAAGAGGAGCACCAGGAACCACACCACCGACGCGGACTGCCAGAGGAGCAAGATTCAATTCAAAATATTTTATATTCCGTTTTAAAATGTTCTGGGTTCCTTAATTTAAGAAAATACAATCAAAATTTCAATTCTTTACTGAGCTCAACACGTATAATGCCTTTATATTTCATTATTCTTTTAATAAATAATCATCCACCATCGCGAAACCGTCGCAAAATCCGTGTTCCTTTTTATCTATATTGGCTGCGCTAAAAGCTGCGTTTTCCCTATATGTCTATATTAGCTGCGCTAAAGCGGCGTTTTATACACACCCGTTAAATACTTTAATGTTCCTATATGCATGGCATATCAATTTTCTTCAAACCTAGCCGCTGGCCTAGTAACTTCTCTATTGTCGTCGGCATTTTACTGTTTGTTCACGGCACCAAATTTCACGAAGGTATAATGGTGTACTTTGAGTTGATATGAAAACACGACTGTTCAGGTTCGATCCTTTAATTCAACTGCCCGTCAACAGCAACAGAAATATATATGACGTCAAATCATAATAATAATAATAACGTGCTAATTCGCGGCAATTGTTCATTAACGTTACGTTTAAAATCTCATATAATATTCACGACAGTGGTGTTAAGCTTGTGGTTGTTTGAGTGGAAATGATGTTTGTGTACAAAGAAAAATTATAAGCTTATTGTATTTGTTTCTTTGAATGAGAATAATACTATCAGCTGACGAACCATCTAAAAAGTGGCCACCTGACTATAACAGCCATCTGCCTACAGCAGCCACTTTTTACAACGTACATTGACTGGCTGCTGTACACAGGTTGGGTTGTAGTGCCATAAGCAATTAAGTGTAACTGTGTTGGTTTGTGTGTATACTACTCTTTGCAGCGATGCGCAACTAGTTTATGCTGTTTCAGGTGTGTTCTCCCCACTGCCACGATGTGTTACTATGAAATTTTATGTGTATAATACCATTTGTCACAATACGTAATTTTCTTGTTTTATGTGTACACTATGGAAATGTAACAATTCTGTCTTGTGTGTATATTACAATTTGCCAAGAAGCGTGACTATGTGGTTTAATGTTTATACTACATTTTTCCGAGATGGGTATTAATATTGTTTTATGTTAATACGGTATTTAGGGAAAGTAAGGGTTTATTTTTATTTATAATCTGTTTTCTCGGTACTTGTGAAATATTTCTTAAACTATGAAGACATTACGCAGTCAATCACTGTACATCGTTTACATCATAAATAAGATTCTGTGAATTGCTATATAAATAGTTTAAGAACAGCGAACCAAACAAATGAACCTACCAAAATGTCTGTTCCTATGATAAAGCACACATAAATGTTATGCATAAAACTGCTGACATATCGAGGCACCAATTCCACATGTTCTTCAAATTATTTTCAGTGATTTACTATTAAACATTTAATACCGTTCCAATATGTAAATCTCATTTTACTGTCGTGCGTCAAGTAATATCGAGTAACACACATTTACATTGCATTGGCAACAATATAAACATTTATAATTAAAACACATGAGTAGATACAACCAAATCATTGATAAGAAAAAGCTATGATATGGATCATTCATATTGCCATATTAATTTTATGCAAACCCTTAGTGTTTCCTTTCGGAAAACCAGCGCTCAGCATATTGCTTCTCATCCGTAACTTTGGAATGTTCTCCATTTTCTTTGACAATCTACTTGTCTAGATCATATTACTTAAAAACAGACCCTCCATTGTGCGTTATCGATGCTGCATGGGTGAGGTTGGATCATTGCATACTTATCAGATGAGAAGTGAAATTCAAATCATAATAGGGTGGAGAAAACATATTGGTTTGCAGATGATTTATTGTATAAATATTGTAACATACAAATTGATTTTGATTTAATGCAAAGCAGACCGGTTGAATTAAGCTTCAGTATTACAGAGAGCTAAATCACTGACTGTATGTAAATTGTGTACTGTTTCAAAGAAATGTCACTTAAATATGATTTTGTTATCAATATTCACATCTTTCCAACTTAACGTGGATTACGGTTATAGATAACAGAACACCCACGAGTAATTTGAATTTGAATATAAAGCTTTTATGTCTTCTTTTTGCGGGATAGAGACATACTCAATAATGTGTCACTAGATGAATGACAACAACTAGCATATCAGTTTAGCGGTGGCGGCTTTTAAGGTGAGAACCAGTAAGTTTTGAAATCATTGGTATGTCCATTATGGGTTGAGCGTAGGGCTAGCTACCCTACAATGTTTAAACCTTATTGCTACAGAAACACCAAACAGATAAACAACAGACATCGCGGACCTGGGAGAAGGGGATCTGCAACTGAAAGACGTATGACGCCGGACGGTGAAAGCCAGTGTCAACTGGAAGCCGTCAGACTGAAGATCATCATCTCCACAAGTACCACAACCACTATCTGTACATGGAATGTCCGCAACATGTACGAGACCGGGAAGACAGCACACGTTGCCGCAGAGATGAGGATGTTCAACCTCACCATCCTAGGAACCAGTGAATCAAGATGGACTGGCTCTGTTCTGTTCAGAAAAGACTGATTTCCAGTGAGTTACTGTTGTTCTCGAGGCATGAGCAGGAGGATGCAGCAGAAACCCAGGGAGTATGCCTGATGCTTTCCAAGTCGGCACAGATAGCGCTCATCGAGTAGGAGGCGCACGGACCACGGATCATGACAGCCTCTTTCCATACAAAGAAAGAGCGGTCAACGTGGACATAATCCAGTGCAACGCCCAAACGAACGACAGTGAAGAGGACGAGAAGAACACATTTTTCAACAGACTGTCAACCATCATACAAGACAGACCAAAAAGAAACATCATCATTCTAATGGGTGACGTCAACGCAAAGATCGGCAGTGACAACCGAGGATATGAAGAGATCGTGGGGAAGTAAGGGTTAGGAGATTGTATAAGATTTGCCGACCTGTGCGCCACAAGTAACCCGGTCATCGGAGGAGGTGATTTCCAGCACAGAAGGATACACAAGGCAACTTTGGTGTCACCAGATCTGTCAACGGAGAACCAGATCGACCGCCTGTGCGTCGCGAGGAAGTTTCGTCGCTCTCTGCAGGATGTACGTGTCAAGCGAGGGACAGACGTGGCTTCTGATCATCATCTCCTAGTCGCCCGATTGAAACTGAAGCTGAAGAAGAGTTGGACAGGGGGCCCAGCCAACTCCAGCGTTACAACACCGCTACGCTGAAAGACACCTGAAAGCAAGAAGAGTTCAAGGTCACTCTCTCCAACAAGTCCCAAGTCTTTGAGAAGCTGTTTAAAGAAGAGACGATAGAGCAGATGTGGCAGAAAGTGAAAGAAGCAGTGACTTCAACTTGCCAAAAAGTACTGGGCTCCAAGTCGAACACCCCACAAGGAGTGGATTTCAGTAGAAACGCTTCAGAAAGTTGAAGAAAGACTAGAAAAGGAGGCAAGTGTCAACAACAACAGAACAACAGAACAAGAGCCGCAAAAGTGAAAGCAAAAGAAGAGTACACCGAAGCAAATATGAGTGTCAAACGAAGTATTAGAGCAGTTAAGCGGAACTACCTAGAGACGCTTGAAACAGAGGCGGAAGATGCAACCTATCAGAACTAGGGACCTGTAACACATCACCAAGAGATGAGCAGGAAAGTTTGCCACGCCATAGAGGCCAGTTAGGGACAAAAATGAAGGAGTAAGAACAGATGACGAAGGGCAGAAGAAGAGGTGCACGTCCACGAGCTTCTCAAAAGGCCAGCTCCTGTGAACGGAGATTCCGCTAGCTACAAGCGATCTGCCAATCAAATACTCCGCTCCCACGAGGGAAGAGATCAGCAGCGCCATCAAGCAATTGAAGAACGTCAAATCTGCAGGACCTGACAGAATACCGGAAGAACGATTTAGGCTGAGGTCGAGACCAGTGTGGAGCTACTCTACCCGCTCTTCTGCAAGATATGGGAAGAAGAAGACATTCCAACAGAGTGGAAAGAGGGATACCTTATCAAGCTCCCCAAGAAAGGCGAACCCAGTTTCTGCTTAAACTACCGAGGAATCACGATGTTGCCCACCCAGTAAAAGGGTTTAATCGCATCTTGCTGAACCGAATGAAAGACGCAGTAGACCCGCATTCCCGTGACCAACAAGCCGGCTTTCGAAAACTTCATCGACTATGAAAAGGCGTACGAAAGCGTTGACCGGGAGTCCCTCTGGACACTACGGAGTACCAGGAAAGATCACCAACATCATTAGGAAGTCTTATTAAGGGATGAACCCTCTTATAACATTTACAATAAGTCATTGTTAATACGTTAATATTGGTTATGTTGCCATGTCTCATTTAATTGCGACTGTTGTATTAGTTTTTTTTTCCAATAACTCATGTAAAGGACCCGTGATATCACTTGTAAAATTCAACTGGACACATGAACATGTGAAGGCGAACTAAATGTTCCTACATTATTTTAGTATCTCAGGGAAAAGCGTGCTTAATGCATGTGCATACTGTGTCGTCCAAGATTAGCATGTGAAGTCCACAGTCTCTTCTAAACGTAAACACGTAAAAAAGTAAGAACATTCTAACATATGTTTGTTAAAAACTAACAAACAAACAAAATATGTATACATTGCCATAAAGAAAGGTGACTCTTTTTAAGCAATATGTATGCAGTATTGAAACATCTGACACATATTTTTTTTATTATAATCAAATATTATAAGCAACAATACATAAGTTAAAGCCATTTACATGTTCCAACGCATGGCGTGCCAATCACACTTTGAAGTTATAAAAAAAATTATTAAATAAAAAAAATACGGACCATGAAATATGGTCCATGTTATATGATATGGCCAATGATTTATGGTAAATGTAATATGCTCAATGCAATATCGTCAATGAAATATTGACAATAGTCATCAACAGTTTGTTAACTGCTTAAGTAGGGTTGGATGGTATACCATTACAAATAAAAATGTAAGCGATTGTGCCATCATGGCCCTCCCCCTCTTGTTAATATAAATGAGCGCCTTGTGGCGTGATAAAACCAAACCATGAATGTTCATAGCTCATACATATACACATATACGTGTGCTGAAATTGAAATTATTTCCCTACTGCATAATGCAAGATAGATTTACCAGTAGACATGAGTGTATATTTAATTATTTTACGTTTGACCTTGAAACATTCTAGATAGATTTACCAGTAGACATGCGTGTATATTTAATTATTTTACGTTTGACCTTGAAACATGACCTTTATTTTGGAGTTTTAAGCAAGATATATGTTGACGAGCAGATACGAAATAAAACAACAATACTCTGTATGTTGACTCATGACTTCAAAGAAATACATTGCTCGTGAAGGTAGCGATCTGTTTCTGGTGCTTAGCACGCCGTATCATATAACATGTGTGCAAAGTTGTTTCGAAATTCTTAAATAAATTGACAATTTGGGGCTCGATTTTAGTTTTTGAAAGTCAAATTATGTTTTATCCTAAGCCTTTTGTGATAAATTAGGTCGTTCGCACATTTGTGTCAAATTATTTTGCAATCATGCAGTGCATTAAAACAAATTGTAAGAGCTATTTGACAAATGAATATAGTCAAAAGTTTTGACATTTGACGTCTTAAATGTGACATTTACCTTAAACATCTACGCCATTGTAAAGCGAACCAGCCAAAACGGGAGCAGTTTCTGTTGTTAACTCACTGTCCTACGGCCGGCCGGTGGCCATTATAGTCGCTATATACCAATAGCTAGCTGCTAAATACCAGTTGCTAATTGCAAATTACTTTATGCCATTTTTTTATTTCTTATTTAAAAAAAAACGCATATTAGCAACTGGCATTTAGCAACCAGCCATTGTTAATCACAAACAACTATTTTAATAAGCAAAGGTCATTTGGCAATTTTAAAATAGCAACTTGTAATTGTCAATCAGCGAAGAACAACTCGCAATAAGCAATTGACATTTTGGTAATTAGCAAAGGGCATGTGGCAAATAACAACAAGCACTTGTCAAGCAGAATAGAACAATTCATATAACATCTGGAATGTACCAACTGGAAATGGTTATGGAGCAAAAATTATGGCAAACGGGCCATCCATAGAGTCTAATATCGCTGATAAAATCACATCTGTTTATGTAAATATAGTTCGGATACCGATATATTCGGATATTTACTTGTTAACAAACCTACATAAACAGTTCGTCTGCTAAAATAGACTCTCAAACGCTCTATCTACATGTATGTCTTTGTCGTAAGACATAACTTATATTATTATACAATTTCGATAAAGAAGCATATATAGTTGTCTTACCTGTGTTTGAAAATCTCTTTTTTCTGTCACTTTCCCAAAATGTTCAACTATGCATAGGATTGTCTTGAATAGTTTTGTAAGCGTTTTCGCTTTCCAAAACATTCTGGAAATGCCAGGTAATTGTTTTAAGCATTTACATTTTACAAGAATTTTCTTATATACAATGAACTTCAGTGTGTGTGCTGATTTATCAAAATAAAAACATCTCTGTTCCTACGGAAACGGATTTAACAGTTAAATCCCAATTTTAGCAGACGGTCTAGATCTACTAACTTTCAAGACATTCATTACACAGAACAGATTGCAATGGACCTGAGGGTGCGGTTAATGTGGTTTCCTCTTTTGTAGTGAATCACTTGATGCTTTGAGAATACAAATGTACTTCATGAGTTTAATTGAGAACTTTCTCTTATTTTACGAGGGCAATGCAAATAATAAATAGTTGATTTATTTAAATAAAAGCCATCTGTTTCATTGCGATAATTCAATCTGGATTGTAACTGTATTCATGAAGCTCCTACGAACAATCTAAATTTGAAATTTAGATCTAAATGTTGACAGAAACAGCCTTTTCTATTAAATATCGTCATATAAAATAATCTTCTAAACTGAATTAGAATACGTGTATTTAAACATATCGGTGTATTTTGGCATAAAACAAACAATACGTGTACTTGAAACAAACAAAAATGTAATTGCATATAGTAAACGAAACTTCATAAAAATTTGAAACTTTGTAAAATTATTAATTTTTGTAAATGAAATAATACTCCCAAATGATGCTACTTAATTCGTCAGACTCGACCCCCCCCCCCCCNAATGATATCTTTAAGGCAAAAAACAACTAGCACTTGTCAAGCAGCACAGAACAATTCATATCACAAATAGCAACTGGTATGTATCAACTGGAAATGGTTATAAAGCAAATATCATGGCACACGGGCCTTCCATAGAGTCTAATATCGCTGAAAAAATCACACCTGTTTATGTAAACAATATATTTCGGATATCGATATATTCGGATATTTACTTGTTAACAAACAAACATAAACAGTTCGTCTGCTAAAATAGACTCTCAAACGCCTACTTATGTCTTTGTCATAAGGCATAACTTACCGTATGTAATTATAAAATTCCGATTTAACTCAAGTAAGAAGTATATACAGCTGTCTTACCTGTGTTTGAACATCTCTTGTTTCTGTCACTTTTCCAAAATGTGAAACTATGCATTGGATTGTCTTGAATAGTTTGGTAAATGCTTTCGCTTTCCTAAACATTCTGGTTATTCCTGGAAATCCTGGTATCATTTAATTCAGGATTCTCCTGTACAATGAACTCCAGTGTATGTCTTATTTATCAAAAAAAAAACAGCTCTGTTCCTATAGGAACGTATTTAACACTGTTGATTTTTAATTTTAGCAGACGGTCAAAATCTACACACGTTCAAGACATTCATAATACAGAACATGTTGCAATTGCCTTGAGGGTGCGGTTAATGTGGTTTCCTCTTGTGTAGTGAATCCCTTGATGCTTTGAGAATACAAATGTACTTAATGAGTTCAATAGAGAACTTTCCCTTATTTTACGAGGGCAATGCAAATAATTAATAGTTCATTTATTTACATAAAGGTCACCTGTTTCATCGCGATAATTCAATCTGGATTGTAACTGTATTCATGAAGCTCCTTAGATCTAATTTTAAATTTTGATCCAAGTATTCGCAGAAAAGCCTTTTGTTTCGAATATCGTCATTTAAAAATATATTTTAAAACTGAATTAGAATACGCGTATTGAAATGTATTGGTGTATTTTCGAATACTACAAACAATACATGTACTAGAAAACAAACAAATGTAAGTGTGTATAGTAAACAAAACTTTATCAAAGTTAACAACTGCGTCAAATTATTAATTTATGTTAATGAAACAATACTCGCAGATGATGCTACTTAAAAAGTCAGTCTCGACCCCCCCCCTTTTGATATCGTGAAAAAAACGGGGAACATCATAAGTCTCACAATATTATGCTATGCACATTCCGGGAGTTTCAAATCTCAGCCAAAAACAATGCTTTTGATCAAGAGAGAAGTGGATTCATGAGATTGGAAAAACATAATTGATCCCGTGACGATTATATTTGTGGTAAGGTCTAAACGTATATCCACATGTTTTCACGGTAATTTGATGCTGGACATGATAATTCAGGTGTGTTTCTTTTCAGGGAACGGACGGAATACTAGAAACACATAAGCATTAATATAATGTATGAGTAGAATACGCGATAGCAGTGATATGATAACAGAATGCATTTATTAATGAACTCTACATTAACATCCACCATACCTCATTCGAAAACAACTTGCCCAGAACACTTGGTTTGTATCTTCTTCTGTTTCGGATAAGTTTGCCATCCGATATTGTTGTGTCAGGAGTTGTGAATAATTATAAAGGTAGCAATTACTAACAACAAAGAACAAATAGAAACTACAATAAAATTAGTATTACCGTAATTCCCTCCCTTTCGTTTGTTATAATCGATACGACATTGTTCAAGTACTGCACCGAAACTATGCCAAGAGACATATTAACTAAAATTATGAGATATTTGGTATGCCGTCTTGAGATGAAGCGATAATGAGTTTAGTTTAATTTTAGAAATTTGAATTTAACATAAAACAAGATTGAAATCACTGAACTGTTTCATTCCGACACAACAAAAGAGGATTGCACAATCGGTAATACAATAAGGTTTGTTAAGACTTCTGATCTATGGTGTTCCTTTAGGGCCACTCGATGTTTCGACTTTCCGCCCTTTGTGCTACACGCGCGAGAAAGCAAAAAACGGAATCGCTATGCAAGTTTGTTGATATCACAATGCGAGGTCGCAAAACTAATGTCTCGATCTCGTGTCACAATACGGTGCCCTCGCATCGTGTTTCGTGTTCTCGCCCTTGCATGCGAGGCTGAAAAACGTTCAATTTGTATTCTGTTTACATTCCAGATAATTTCTTTATATTTTTGGCGTCAGTTTTCGTGTGGAAATTAACATATAATTGTAAATTTAAAAAAATCATTTTGATGCATCGATGTTTCCATGTCGGTCAATAAACGAAAAAAATAGGTATGATGCGTGGAACTTAAACCTGATGACGTTGGTCTGTATTATATAATAGCCAATAAGCAAATCAGCTTTAAGTTCAAATATGTCTTTGCAATTTTATGATTATTATTTATTTTTATTTATGAGAAAATACCAATATTATTAAAATTTGTCTAAGTCTCCATCGCGATTATCTGAAAATTAAACTCTATGATGCTATATATCTAAAGCTTTTTACTCCAAGATGGAATGTAGTTAATACTTTCTTTTTTCGTTCCATTGTGCCTCGGACAGATACAGTTGTTGTGCTATGGTTGGCATACGATCAATTAAACAGAAACTATATAGAAGCGTCATGTTTTTTTTATTGCAGTTTGATTTCAATTGTGATGCTACGAGATTACATTTTAATTACACTTAATTGCTTTTTAAATGTATGTTGTGCCAAGCGTGCGGTTTGTGCGCCCTTAAAGCGATTTTAAAGCCCTAATGCTATGTTTTGAATTGACCGTTTCAAGTCGGTGACCCCAGTTTAATGCTTAAGTGGTTTTTTTTCGTCGAGTCTTTTGTCCCGTGTCTAAAAGTTTTACAATTGGTCACTCTCCTCATGCCATTTGGTAATTAGCAGCTGGCACGGAGCAAATAGCAACTAACAATTTTCATTTAGCAAATAACAATTCGAATGAGAAAATGTAATTTGGTAATTAGCAACTCTCATGTGACTTATTTTAACAAGACATTATAAATTGGCAAAAACAAAATCGATTCGGCAAATGTCATTTGGTAATTAGAAACTGCCATGCGGCAAATAACAACTAGCAATTGCCCCTCGGTAGAGAAAAAGTAATTTAGAAATTAGGTAACAGTATGTACAAAATGGCAATGGTTATGAAGGAAACATCATGGTTCAAGGGTATTTCATTTTTCAGATACATAGATACCATAGCTAATGTACATACCGAATGGTTATTCAAACCATAGATTCAGACAGTCCACACATTTAGTCTCGTATATGCATTGCTAGGTAATATCAGTATAAGTAGTTGTAGAGCTTAGCTTTTATAAGAATTCTATAAAAAATATGTAACCTCACACTTGAGTTGTTATTAAGTCATTAGACATTACAAACATATTGTGATATTTTATGGCCGGAGATTTATAACCATGGAGCTTGCTGGAATAGCACCACCTGTAATAAGCTGGGATGATTCAAATTTCTCCTTAACCTTTAAGAAATCCCAGACTCATGTCAATTTCGTCTTTTCCAGTCAATTAAAGAATAATACGGAATAAGAGAAAGTCAGTATTTTGTTTTGTGAATGGTGAGCAAGACAGGGACATACATATAGCACCTGGCAATTTAGTGAATCAGACACTTAAACATTGGGCACTTATTTTTCAAAGTTCGCCTAACATCTGCAGCCAAAAATCAATTCATAATCAGCCGTTTCAAGTTTTACAGCCAGAAACATGACTCAGACACCATCGATCAGTTCGTCACTAGGCTTCGTCTGGTCGGAAATGAATGTTATTTTATTGCCATTGACGTGATGATCAGGCCTATTTCTTCGGTACGAACTCTTTGAAAATCAGGAGGAAATGATAAACGAAAGTACAAGACTCATATTAGATAAAGTAGTTCAAATTGCTCAGTCGAACGAGTACATTCGGAAGCGTCGATGTAATCTTCGGCATCGAATGACATCGCTTTAGTCGCGAAACCTGGGCGGAGGAAGAAACCCATCCTGGATACATGGATGGCCAAACGAGCTTTACCAAAGATTAAATGTGACATTCGACAGCGGAGCACCAAATCGAGTAACAACTGCGGACATTCATACGTGAAACTGTCCCGCATATGGGAAAACATGTCATACATGCAACAAATTCAATCACTTTGCTTCTTAGTGAAGGGTAGTACACAGTGTTTGTGACAGTGAGTGTACCTTCAAGTTTGAAGAAACAGACTACAATGACGACATTGGTTAAAACAGCCAAACGCAAAAGATACCAAGTCTGATCCATATAGTGCAATTCTATAATATAGAAATACTTCATTGCAAGATATAGGATTTGCGCCAGCACAATTGTTGCAAGATCGACGCACACAATCTGTCACCCCTGTGAAAAGAGAGAAACTGATACCAAAGGCAGTAAACACATCAGTTGTAACACACAAAATCAACATGGCGAAATCTAAGCAGAAACAGTATTATGATAGGTCAAAACAGAAGGCACCGCTGGAACATGCTCAGGGTGTTGCATATTGAGTTGTAAAACATGGTTACCAGCAATTGTTATTTCTAAACACAATGGCCGATCATACAAAAGTCAAACACCTGATTACCGGTATATACCGCAAAAATAGACAACTACTCATGAAAACAAATTAGAAATTTGAAATTCATAAATTCCCCCCCCCCCCAAATGTCAATTTAGAACAAACTTAGGGAACTCACCGCACCCTAGCAAAACACCAGATCAACAGCACTTAAATTCATCAAAAACAAACAATTCTGTTAAACCCATCGCTGGGAACCAAACTGGCCTAAATTCGGGCAGAACAACAAGATCGGGAAGGCGTGTCAAGCTAAACAGATTGTTTTCCGGATATGAAAATGTTAAATAATGTACTGTAAATAAGAATGTGATGTGAGTGTTATCCTGACATATGTTGGTATTTATTAATGAGTATATTTTATTTTGTTAAGCCTATGTAGACATGTGTTATCATTGATGAAATCAGTACGTGCATTTGTATAATACATATATATTATTTCAGCTATATTTGACATAATATGCCCAGGAGTTGTTTGTATCTTAAAAATGCATTTCTTTATAAAAAAAAAGTGAGATTTTCCATGATTCAGATAAAATAAATACTGACTGTACTTTTTACATACTCAATTGTTACTCATAAATATAGATGTAGATAGTCCACACATTCAGTATCATATGTATGCATTGATGGAGTTCTGCCATTGTGAGTAGCTATAGAGCTTCTAAGCTTTGATAAGAATGTTATTAAAAATATATTGCGCTGAGGGTGGGGTTAATGTGGTGTCCGCTGTTCAAGTGATAATCATATGGTTATTTAATAAATGGAAAAAAAATGGATATGATTGTTCGTCTAACGCTCCAGCAAATATGACCACAGATCGCTTGCTTGCGTGAAACAAAACCGCAACTTATATTTCAACACCCATCCCTTAATAAAAGAAGAAAAATACAGTTCAAAATTAAATTTGCATCAACGTTGAATCATTGTTTTTCCGTGTATATTGTACTATAAACGTTGAAAGAAAAAAATACTCAAAATCTGCAATATAAGTCAATAAAAATGCGTTTCTTTTCAATTATTCAACAATGTCCAAAATGCGTGGAACTAATGTTTGTTTTCCCCACCCACAACCGACTTATAGCTAGCTTGCGCTATCTGTACAGTCTACACAAGTTAAACTTGATAACACCAGAATACATGGTAAATTTAAGAATACATTTTGTAGATCAGTGAGCATAGGTACTCAAAACTAAAACTATATAAAAGTTAACGATTTTGTTCAATGAAAAATGTTTGTACATGCAACAATATTCGCAGAAAACGCTACTTACCCCCCCCCCCTTACGTGATATTGTAAAAGAAACATCATGGGGGACATCAGTAGTCTCACCAGAACATAATATGCCCATTCCGCTAGTTTCAAGTCTAAGCCAAAATTACTGCTGTTGGTGAAGATGAAGCAACTAATTGATCCCGTGGCGACTATATTTGTGGTCTAAGGTCTAAGGTTTATCTACATGTTTCCACGGTAATTCTAAGCTGGACATGATAATTCAGGTGTGTTTCTTTTCAGGGAACGGATGGAATACTAGAAACACATAAGCATTAATCTAATGTATGGGTAGAATACGCGATAGCAGTGATACGATAACAGCATGCATTTATTAATGAACTCTACAATAACAGCAACCATACCTCATTCGAAAACAACTTGCCCGGCACACGTAGTTTATATCTTCCTATGTTTCGGATAATTTTGCCATCCGATATTGTTGTAGTACTTAACGTTATCAGTGGTTGTGAATAATTATAAAAGGAGCATTTATTTCCAACAAATAACAAACAGAAACTAGACGCATATTAGTATTACCGTTATTCCCTCCCTTTCTGTTGTTCTTATCGATATGAAATTGTTCAAATACTGCAACGATAGCATTCCCAGAGACGTATTTACGAATAGTATCAGGTATTGTGTATGCCGTCTTGAGATATAGCGATAATCATTCAAGTTTTATTTTTAGAATATTTGAATTTCACATTTAACAAAATTGAAATCAATGGAATGTTTCCTTACATACACAACAAAAGAGGATTGCACAATCGGAAATCAATCAATAAAATTGGGTTGTTAAGCCTTACGTAGACCTATGGTGTTCCTTTTGGGTCACTCTTTGTTTCGCACTTCCGCCCACTGAGTTACTATCGAGAAAACAGTTCGAAAAAAACAGTATCGCTATGGGAGTTTAGTTATAGAACGATGCGAGGTCTCGCAATTAATATCTCGATCTCGTATCACAACATCGTGCCCTCGCATCGTGTTTCCGTGTTCTCGCCCTATTTGTCAATGTCAAAAAATATTAAAACCCCATGCGAGGTTGTAAAAACATTCAATTTTTATTCTGTTTACATTTAAGATATTTTTTGGGCGATTGCCTTCTGCAATTCGCCCCATAGTTAACCGAAGAATTTTACTGCAATTAACCACTTTGCATCCAGATTCTGCATTCTCAAAACTAAAAAGCTCCGATCGCATATTATTTGCGCACAAACATTATCACGTGACCAACTGAACAATACAAATTCCCCCTTCTGAAATGCTCATCAATAAATCCAGTTCAATCCAGTTTTGCCCGCCTTCACGGTGTTTACACACTCGTTGTGCGACAAACACCCTTGGATCGTAACAGTTTGACATCATCAGCTTACAGCACGCGTTCCATCCATGGCCACGTCTTTTCACTGTGGCATTAGCACCCGAGTTACACGCAGTCCTCGTGGAAGGTGTATACAGCGACGAAATATCGGTTTAATACTGAACTATCTACACTAAACCGATACAGCGCATTTATGTTCTTTCGTTTTAAGAAATCAACAGCATTCGCGATATGGGCGACACAATTTAATTTTGAATCTCTGAAGAATACGTTGAAGTGACCAGGTTTGGCTTCTATTCAACGGGGAAATTACCACGCGCTACATTTTTTACTGGCAAAGTAAACATCTCAATATTCTCTGCGCTACAAAGTTTGTATATGACAATTCGCCCGTGCTTTTCATGCCAGTTTTGAACTTTTTCCTTACAAACGAAATACATGTTGTGGTTGTCACTTACAAAGCAGGTAAACTACTCGAGTAATTCAGTCCTTCATCAAATCAATCAGTGTTTTCATTTTGCTGAGAAAAAATAGAGTTAATTCATAAAACTATTTACTCGGTGTGCATACTTTGTCCCCATGACACATGTTCATAGTGTTTTTACCACCACAAAGAAAGAAAGAAATATTGGTGCAGTTTAACCGTTTCCAAACAACAACAACGAAAACGAAAACACAACATCCGGTTGTCGTAGTTGTCAAAATAACTTCAGGAATGACTGAAAATGCTGGATATTCGCCAGATGTATGTGGGATAACAACACAGCTTAACTATTTAGATAAAACCGTTTAACGATTTTATTTACTTATTTCGAAATAATTCATGACATTTGTGTTTGGACGTTGGATGACTAATTGCATTCTCTGTCAGTCTGTGTCATTTGTTTGACATGAACTTATTTCAGCGTTTTTTTTTTTCTTCTTTAACCAGAACCAGGGAACGGTACCTTTCCCAAAGCCTACCGGAGGCTTCCCAATTTTAGCACTGGACCTTTCCCAATCTCCATATCTACTGTTCCCAACGATCCTAGGTGCCGTTCCCAATCGCCAGTGCCTTTTATTTTCGCTGGAAATATATTTTGAAATGGTCAAGCCTTTCAGTTTAAATCATTTATTTTCGCCGGAAATCGTTTCTTATTTATATCCACTGTATCTTCTAACCATTCCAGTTTAAATTAGTTTTTCACTAATGTGCGAATCTCCGAAATTCTGTGAGATTTCTTCGTTCTTTCAATAAACATGTTGTTTGCTTCACAACGGCGCCATTTGCACACGAATCGGCAAAGAAANTCCCACCCCAAATTTGTTTTTGTAGAAAATTTACTCTAATCTCAGAAATGACCCCGGGGACAACCCGATCCGTGGATAAATCACACCCCTGAGTGACATTAGCATTTTATGGCATATGATCTTATTTGATGATTTGAAAAAAAATCAAAACAAAATATAAGACTTACCTTTGAAAATAGTTGTTAAAGCATTCCACTCTAAAAACTCATTTTGGTTATGTGTGGCTATTCTCACTGTCTATTGTGGAAAGATTTCAAACCAGTCCAAGTTCCATTGTTGTTTTTGTTTTGTTTTTAATTTAACTCACATAAAACATTGCAGGGCTTGTGAGACTTTTAATGGCTTAAACAAAATTATTAATATTATTGTTTATGCAACCTCAGTGATTATGCCTATCACTAGAAGATAAAAAGATTCCATTGACACGCACATTCCTACTGAAGTGGCAATAACACAATTTTCACATGACATGATATGATTGTCAAAATATCATCACTAGTAGTTTTTCTGTTAAAACCTAGAGCTTAAAATGCTTTGTGATGCAGAATATAGCCCCTAATGATAGATAAGATGCATTTTAAAGATTCCCAATTCATTAATTTTGCGATTTGAATTTTTCCCAATTCATTGATTTAGCGACTTGTTTTTTTCCCAATTTGAGGATTTCACGACTCGAAAAATTCCCAATTGTGGGGGTACAGGTACCTTTCCCCTTTGGGGAAAAAAAACGCTGTATTTTTTAATTTCTTAGTTTTTCTGTAGAGTTCAGACACATCAATCATAATTTGGTGTCTCAGTTGTAACGCAATCCATAAAAATAACATGAAACATGGCATTTCAAGAGCATAGTTCTTCTTGAATTATTTGAGCTTTTATGAGAACATACAGCTCAAAGTTCTTCCTCATAAAGGCAAAAATCATGGTAAAAAAAAATGTCTCACATATGTCTATAAATCGAGTTTAATCAACCTAATACATCATAACAAACCCAATACCTTTAACCATTAACATTAATTTGCGTGTCTTTTGTGGAGAAAAGTTAAAACAAAAACTTGATAAAAAAACATTATCAAACTGAAAGCGGAAGATTTGAATTGACCATTCAATCTTTCTTACTGCAATTCTGACTATAGTCGATTTACCATAATTAGTTGATTTGACACAAGATCTATCTTTGGGATGATTTCAGAGATATAGTCTATAGATATTTTATGCATATTTTCAAATTGGGAATACTCGGTGTTGTCCATTGCAAATACTTACACATTTCCATTAAGCGTTAACGTGTTTGAAACTTGGATAAATATATCATTACCGGGTATTCTGCTAGCACACCATATCACGTGAGTTGTTTTAATTTGGGATAATTTTATATAAAACATTACAAAGAAATGTAAATTTCCGTCACACATAAACATAATATGAATACATTCTTTTTGGCATTCAATACAATAATATTGCCAGCAAAAATAATAGAAATACTTTTAAGGTGCCATACATTTAACAGACATTAAATTGCCTTTAACTATTTCTTCCTGAGAACCAATTTTTTCTGGATATAAGTTTGTGCTACATGTATATGATAATTATAATGACACCCTTCTAGCACAGGTGAGTGTTCCAGGTTGGTATTTCGCCTTGAGCTTTTTTAAAAGACTTTGTTTTGGCTTGCAGGGTTTCTCCTATTATCTTAGGCCCCATGCATGCAATGTAACAAGGTAAAGCAAATTCAAATGCAAAATCTGAAAACACTAAGCAGACTCAGACAGGCTAGAAATCAGCACAGTTGACTAAAGAATTATCGGTGTGGCTTCAACTTAAAATGTCACTTCAAATCAATGTGTTTTAAGATCAATTTCTATAACGTTTTCAAATTGCTTTTACTTAATTCACCTTATTTTAAAGTGAAACACAGCTATTTTTTAAGGGCTTATTATGGGCCGAATGCAGCCCAATATCCTTTTTGAAAAGGAATATATTTTCCGCTTATAATGACTTTAAAACTATCCTCAGAATGCAAGCTTTATTTGGGAAAAAAAAGTTTTTCAGAAAAAATGACTAACTTAGTAAAAGGCATGTTTGTATATTATGTTCCCAGCTATTTTCATCAAACCAAGTTCAAGCTTAATTTAGTGTTGCATTTGTAGCAAAGTAGTTAATGAAAGTTTTATAACAATGTAGAATGCGAACATCTTATCATGCTTATCAACATGAATATATTCAACTTTTGTCTAAAAATTCTCAATATGAAGGCCTCCCAACTCGATCTGTCCACAAAGGTAAACAAAAAATCTAATTGTTTAGGAACTTACCTGTCTATATCAAAATATAAACTTTTGTTAATATCATAATTGTATAAACTTTTATACATTATTAATTCTTTAATATATAACCAATCATAAAATCCAACGAAAATGGGGATTTTATCATTATGTCACCATTATGTGGGGATTTGCAAGAAAGCAAGGTGCATCATATTGACAATTTGAGACATTGTGTGAACTTTCACAGCAAACTTGTCTGAACTTTATCAGATGTCTCCTACTATGGAGATCTTGAGATTGCGCCCAGAGTGCAGATCACACACCATAATATCTGATAGCACAGATATGACTTTTGAATAAATCATAAAATGTTTACCAAAGTGCCATGAGTAATGCTAAATTGTCACTAGCATGTTTTTTGTATATTTGTGTACAACTCCAATGATGTTTCACATTTCGATGTTTTTCAGCCCATCGACATTGAGTTCAGTGATGTGGTTTTAGAAGGTGGATACACCACCTCCAAAAAGAAAAAGGAGCCTCGTCGACTCATCCACTTCAGTGACGGGGTCCTGGAGGAGTACTCTACAGACGAGGAGGAGGATCAGCCTCCGCCACCTCCCCCGGTCAACCCGGTAAAACATAGTTCAGTCATGCTCTGGGAAAATTAGGCATAATGCATGTGCGTAAAGTGTCGTCCAAGATTAGCCTGTGCAGTCTGCATAGGCTAATCTGGGATGACACTTTCGGCTTTTATGGAATTTTTCGTTGAAAGGAAAATCCTGTGCAGACTTTTAAACAGGTTTATCTGAGGCTACACTTTACACACATGCATAAAGCCCAGTTTTTCAAGAGAGAGGCTCCATTTTCACCTCAGGGCTTTTTTTCTGTACTTTGGGAAAGGACCTTGCGTTCCATTTTGGGGACTAATTTATCAATAAAACTATGTTAGGGGAGAAATGTTCCATGGTTAACTTGAGATTAGGGAAAAATTGCGCCATTTGAAACAAATTCTGTTGGAGGAAGGGTAATTGGTTTTGCCTCTACTGAAGAAAGAAAAAAGCCTTCCAACTGTAATTTTAGTTTTTAAGAAGAAGCTGGTGTAAGACACCACCTGTCCTGTACAATGACCACTAACCAAGCTTTCATGCACAGGGAATGGGGATTTAACCCGAATCACCTACATGTATGTAGGGAGTGTGTTACCAACCACTAACCGTCTCCTGTTGAATATATCAGATTTTTATGTGTCCAAACATATCTCATGGGGGCATCAGTGTCTGTTTCTGCTAGTTTCAAGGTGCGGTTTTAATTATTTTAGTGCCTACTGGAATGATCTGCCTTTACATATGTGTGAATATATTTAATTTGAAGACCTCTAACTCGAACTGATTACTGTATAAACTTGGAGACTTTTCTAATGCAACACTTTTCGAACTTGAATATCTCAGTTATTAGTAAAGATTTTTATTTAAAATTGCTCATGTGATCGTTTGACTACACTCTGTGCAAGGTAATGATAAAATAATTCATCTGTGACGAACGGACACTTTAGCATGTGGGATAGGTATGTTTTCATCTTTTTAAAAGTGGAAATGGTGAAGCATCTTAATGACTGACGGGCCTGAGCATGCGAATGGCATGGTTGTGCTCCTGAATACTTATACAAGCCATATTGGGTTTTTTTTTAACTTATTTTATGTTTTTCTGGTGTAAGAACCCACCTAGAATGAAATTGAAATAAAATTAGAAATATATCCCGTTTCACCATTTCCACGAGCAAAAAATAGGAATCCATACCTTCCCTACGTGCTATAGCCTCTGATTGTCATGGATGAATTATTTTATCATGAGCTTTGAAAGTTAGTGCATGTATTTTTATCAGAAAAAACTAACCTGGGTACCATGGATGTGGCATTATGCATCTACAGCAGCTGTGAAGACACTAGGAGGTAATATTTTTTGTAGTTATTTTACTTTTGATATAAACATAATTATGAGTACAAGTAAAAAACGAAAATATGAGATCTTTCAATGATTGATAATAAAAAAGCTTACTCTTGTGATTATTGTATTGGAGTTGACAGTGTTCAGTGCCAGTTTTACATAATGGAGTACACAGCGTTTGGTGCCATGTGTGACAGTAAAATGAATAAGATGAGTCATTCAGCAGGGAGTTGTTGATCACCTTTAAACATCCTTTAAACATGTAACTGACCTGGAAGTTTATTTCTGGTATGGAATAAGTACTGTACTGTTGTATGTTACATAAACATGGTTTCTTTTATTCAGGTCAGAGTTAATCGGTTAATGAGCACAATGCCTTTTACATAAAGTTACATGTTGGCATTCCTTATGGACACACCATAACATATAAGCTGGTTTAATTTTGAATGAATCAATTGATAATATCATTTTCTATTCTGCTACCGGTATGTTAAAACGATATTTTGCTCTAATTCTAGCTGCAGATACATGTGGTGAGAAGCTGGCCTGGTTCTTTGGAATTACCTCCCCTAAATACCAGTCTGCCATTGATGAGTTCTACAGGCTGAAAGCTGAGGTATTACATGTTTTTAAAAAAAGCCTTGCTCTGAGAAAAATGGGGCTTAATGCAACCCATGCGAAAGGCAAAAAAATCTTGTCGGACACGAGGTCCAATATATTTTAAAACTTATCGGACCTCACCATATTTTATCGGACCTCATTTTTCTTTAACCAAAGAATAGAAAATACTTTTTGTAGAGTTTATTTTTATTATAATGACGTGTTGCCTACGTCACAAAACAAGGTGCAATATTTGACTGGTTCAAAGAATCGCGCTTGGAGTTTGTTACGTCACCAGCAAAGACAGCCAGTTCGACTGGTTGGTATTTTTTTTTTAAAGTTTTTAAAGTTAAATAATCTATCGAAGTAAAATAAACATAAACTAGTCTGTATATGTTTTCACATACTCCTTGTTTCGTGTTCATTTGTATCAAAGTTTTACATATTGTTGTTTTGTTTTTGTCGGAAACGAGGTCCGACAATTTCGGAAATATTATCAGACCTCGTCAAATTTTGTCGGATTTGTCCAAGGTCCGACGTCTTTCCCATGGCTTGCTTAATGCATGTGCGTAAAGTGTTGTCCCAGATTTACCCTTGCAGTCTGCACAGGCTAATCAGGGATGACTCTTTCCGCTTTTATGGTATTTTTCGTTTAAAGGAAGTTCTTCTTAGCGAAAATCCAGTTTAGGAAGAAAGTGTGATCTCTGATTAGTCAGTGCGGACTTCACATGCTAATCTGGGAGACACTTATAGAACATGCATTAAGCCCCGTTTTCCCAGAGTGTGGCTCAAATTTATTTATTTTCTATGATTAATATATTTATTGGACATATTATTATTGCTCATATGTTTAAACAGCTTGTATGTCGACTATATGAGATATTGGCCACATTACTACAGTATTTACCAGTGCTGATGTTTATATGTTATATAACTTTTTTTCCATCTGCAAAAGGAAGTTTTATTAGTATGTAATATTGGGCAAACTTGTCTCTAAAATGTTTTACAGTTTATAAAGTGAAGGAAACATGTCATTTAACAAATACATTGTACAACCCATGGACCCATTTATGTTGTATACTGGTTCAGAAGTCAGTGGTCAAGTTTTATAAACACCTAAATAAAAATATTTGTTTGTTTTATACACATATTATTATGCCCCCCTTCGAAGAAGAGGGGGTATATTGTTTTGCACATGTCGGTCCGTCCGTCCGTCAGTCAGTCCGTCGACCACATGGTTGCCGGATGATAACTCAAGAACGCTTAGGCCTGGGATCACGAAACTTCATAGGGACATTGGTCATAACTGGCAGATGACCCCTATTGATTTTCAGGTCACTATGTCAAAGGTCAAGGTCACAGTTACCTGAAGCAGTAAAATAGTTTCCGGATGATAACTCAAGAACGCTAAGGCCTGGGATCAGGAAACTTCATAGGGACATTGGTCATGACCGGCAGATGACCCCTAATGATTTTCAGGTCACTAGGTCAAAGGTCAAGGTCACAGTGACCCAACGCTTAGGCCTGGGATCACGAAACTTCATAGGAACATTGGTCATGAGCGGCAGATGACCCCTATTGATTTTCAGGTCACTAGGTCAAAGGTCAAGGTCACAGTGACCTGAAGCAGTAAAATGGTTTCCGGATGATAACTCAAGAACGCTTAGNGTATTATCCAGTGCTAATAAATCTACAGACACCTTATTACTTAAAATCAACAACATTGTTATTGAACAAGTTGAACATTATAATTTACTTGGAGTAACTGTTGACAAACATCTCACTTGGCAACTGCATATAAATAACGTCTGTCGAAAGCTCAACTCAAAGCTAGCCTTATTAAAACGGATTAAACCCTATCTTAATTATGAAACAATGAAATTGTTTTTCAATTCATACATCTTACCACACATGGACTATTGTTGTGCAATATGGTGCTCAGCCACAAGATCAAATTTAAAGAAGGTAATTTCGATACAGAAACGAGCTGCAAAAATAATAATGAATAAACCGTTTTCTTCTCCTTCAATTCCAATTTTCAATAAACTGGGCTGGTTGTCATTTGAAAATAGGTGTACATTTCTTGTTGGGACTATAGTATACAAAGTTTTACATGGCTCAATGCCTCATTATTTTGACGACGTTATTTTTGTATCGAATAACAATACATACTCTCTTAGATCCACCACCCACAACGATTTATCATCTGTTGCATTTAAAACCAATTATGGAAAGCGTACTTTTGCCTATTGTGCGAGAAATATTTGGAACTTTATTCCAAATAATATAAGACAAGCACCTACACTTATTTGCTTTAAAAGGCACTTTAAAAATCATTTGCTACAAATGCAAAACTTGTTTTGATGTGTATGCGGATTGTATCGATTAAAATACCGTTTTGGGGGTATTTTTTTCCCTTCTGTATGCTTTGTGACTGTCTGTTGATATGAAAGAATGAAATAATTATTATTTACTATTATTGTTATTATTACTATTAATTATTATCATTATTATTATTATTTTTTTTTTATTATTAAAGTCATGTTGCTTTTGTAATTATTTTAAGGCTGACTGCAGTATGCTAGACATTGTTGAGAGTTATATTTACATATACTGTGTTTTTGAAGACCACATTGTAAAAAAGAAATGTTATTTTCTTAATGTGATATCTTCGTGAAATAAAGTAATTATTATTCTGTTGTTTGCAGACAATACTTCACTAACGTCTAACTCTTACTAAGCTGCAGGATATGTATGGCCTACTGTATGGATAATTTTGTGATTGGGTATATCGCTAAATATTACCAAAACAGTGGCCATAGTTTTTAAGAAAGGCAATAGCGCTAACAAATTGATATAAGATATCATCATAATAAGTCAGGCAGAAGTAGTAAAAACGTTTACCTATCTTCGTGCTACGTTCTCAACTAATGAAAGTTTCTCTAGAGCTCAAGAAGCTTTGTCGCAGCAGGCATCTACAGCTAACGTTTCTCTTTATAATCTTCTTTTTTTTTTAATCTTATTTAGTATAGGTGATACACTTTCTCTTTTTGACTCAAAGAGTTGTCCTATTTTCGCATACGGTACGGAGGTAAGGCGGTTTCATCCTAGTCCTGAATCCTGATATCAAATAAGTTTATATTAAATTTTGTATATGAAGTAATGAAAAAGATATGCATCATCAAATACTTGTTTGAATTAAAACAGAACCCAATCGCGATTCCGAAAAAAAAAATGTTTTTGCAATTTGATGACAAGTCACGTGTAACTAATTGGGCAAACAAACTTAAGCAAATGCTTCGTGAATTCGGAACGCAATAATCGTACAACAAATTTACATTTAACTGTTGGTGATGTTAACAGTATTTGCCAGTGTATTGAAGATAAAAGTTTGAAAAATTGGGCTAGTGATGTTAGTAGTCTTCCTAAGCTTTTCCTAAGCTTGAAAGTTATCTCATAGCTAAAGCCAACACGAGTTTGAGAAGTATTAAGATGTTGTTGTTAATGATACGGATAGTGTCGATGTCAAGGTTTCTTTTGTATCTCATAAACTATTAATTGAAGACGGCAGATTTAGAAATTAAATCTAGAAATGAACGAATGTGTACTAAGTGTAACATGATTGTCATTTACAACAAATATCACTTTTAATTAGTATGCCCGTATTACAAAGATCTAGAAATAAACAGGTACCTAAATATTATCAAAGATGACATTCCTTGTCAACAATTAAGTTGTTATTATCACCCAAGAACTCAAAGACTATAATTAACCTCGCAAAATGTATCCGCCTTCATTTGAGTCATGATTAAATAATGCGTAATGGATTGCGTGTTTTTTTTTAAGCTTTACAACTTCTTGTTCTAGTGAATGACTATGATTACTCCAATATTTGTCAAGGCGTCTTTTGAATGTATCAGTGTTCTTGGCTACGACCGCACGTGGTAAGTTATTCCACACGTTTACAATACGGTTTGAGAAAAGGTTTTTGCGAACGTCATGTTGTTTGCTTGTCATATATATTGTTCAAAATGTGTATGTTCCTATCGTATCTCCCCGAAGTCGACGAAATTCCAACGTGGGTGGTTTAATAAATTTAAGTCTTTCCTCGTACGATACATCATTAATTTTTGGTAACATTTTGGTTGCTCTTCGTTGTACTTTTTCAATGCTATCAATGTCTTAAATTTTAGATGGACTCCATATGCTGCTAGCATATTCTAGACGTGGTCTAACGATGGACTTGGATAATAATCTGAAGCTTCTTTCATCTACATATTTAAACGATCGCCTTACTAATCACATCATTGTGTTGGCTTGAGTGAATTGGTTTTGTATGTGTTCATCAAATTTCAGTTTTGTGTCTATTGTTACACCAACAACTTTTTCATTTGCGCCTTGTATAAACACTTGGCCTCCTTCATATTTTGGCATAGTATAGGATCTTGCCTCTGGGTTTTTTGTTGATATTGGCAATATTTTGAACTTGTCAGGGTGAAATTTTAACAACAATATACGGATCCACTCAAAAAGTGTATGTACATCTTCTTGTAGAATTAACTAATCAGCTTTGGTGGATATCTCACGGTATATCTTTGCATCATCTGCGAACACAAAAACGCTAGAGTCCACACATTTTGGTAGGTCATTAATGAACACCACAAATACTATAGGTCCTAGCACAGATCCCCGGGGAATGCCACTGGTGACGTCGTGCCATTGGGAATAGTTCCCATAGTCTTGTATGCTTTGCTTACGGTTTCTTTGAAAGTTCTGTACCCATTTATATGTGTATGGGCTAATATCATATCTTTCCAATTTATATATAAATCGTTTGTGCGGGACCTTGTCGAACGCCTTCATGAAATCAGTATATATTGTGTCAACTTCACTGCCTATCTAGTACATTTGTACACTAGTCCAGTGGTCCATAACTCTTAGTAACTGGGTTGTCTGATCGGGTTCCTATAAATCCAAACTGTCTATAACTGAATACGTCATAATACTACTGTTGGCATTGCATATTTATCTTTCTAATCGATCACATCAGTTTATGATTAGGTCAACTAGGTAAATTATTCATATTATGTATTATATGCTTTCCGGTGGTTTATAGAGAAATATCAGTGAAACAAAAATGGTATTTCACTGTTTCAAGCAGTGAAAAATAACAGTGAAAAATATCGATATTTTTCATTGTTTGGTGTGAAATGACGTCATTTTTTTAACGAAATGACGTCATTATTAACGCGAAATTCTCCAGTTAAACTCTTTTACAATGTAATTTAACGGTGAAAAGCATATAATAAAAAGAAAATTTGTTGGATTAGGTGGAATATCGATTTTAATTCACTCGTGATCATAGAAAAAGTATATTTTTCACTCGTGGCTGCGCCACTCGTAAATAATATTATTTTCTATGATCACTCGTGAAATAAAATCGATATTCCACCGAATCCAACAAATATCCTCTATATATTTATAGATCTTTGGAACGTATTGTTTAAAGTAGAGCGCTAGACACATATATTGCACACAGGTGGGTAGCGTGTGGCTATGATATTAATAAGTAAAAACATCATTTTGAATGAAAAATAATCAAATTTTAAAGAACAATCAACTTCTCTAAAAAAATGAACTATCAATTATATATATTTCATTCAGAATGAGGTTTTCACTAATTTATATCATAGCCACACGCTAACCACCTGTGAGATTGCACACCGTCCGTACCGTCGATATCATATGCCCATTTGAACGAATAGGCATAACAATATAGTTTAGTATAAGGGTTCCAGTATTATTACAATAATTGCCAACTGTTTGAACCTATTTGCCAATAAAACTAAACATTTTTAGGAGGGTTTGAGGTCTGTTAGTGGGATAAAATCCAAGTGGACGTATTAATTGACGCACCGCTTGTCGCACCTGAATGAGTAATACGTGCGTGTACATGAGCCAATCAAATGACAGCTTGACATGTCATTATTCGGTATCATGTTTGTTCTGTAAATCGAAATGGAATTGCAAAATTCGTTATAGTGCCATCCAAAGAACTCATTAGTCGTTCATCCGAAATAGTGTTCTTCTGTGTCGCCGAAAAGAAAGCTAAAATAAGGATCACTGACACGTGTAAAATCTTAGAACACACTCCAATGTTTTTGCTGGATTTCGGACTTGTCACTTGACTTGGACTTAAGTTACAAAAGAATTTAAGGTATGTTTTCAATTTGATTTAACAAATCCCTTCTTGACTCATCGTGTTAACAATGTATGATAACACTTATTCATTCATTATAGGTTGCATAATATTCATAAGGATTTACCGGTTTGATAAAGGAAGCGCAACTGTCAAAATGGTTAAAATTGATATAAAATTCGAATAAACTATTTCGGATATGCAGCTGTTATTTCCAGTTTAGTGGTTCTTCATAGCAATTCTACAATGTTATATCACAATGTCAGCTTTAAAAATGAAATGTTAATCTATATTATGTTTGTTATCTTATCAATAGTAAATTTATAATTTATTATGTCTACAGTCATTGAAATTCAGATCTAAATCTACAAGCAAGTCGGGCTAGTTATATGGGAATTTGTACTAGCCCGAGTCAGATTTTACTAGCCCAAACATTTTTGTTTAAAATGCAGATAAACATAACATAAAACATCCAAAGAAGCATTCATTTATTCAATTTTTAGAATACAATACAACTCTCTTATTAATTTCATCCTCGTCCAAGTCAGCTTCCTGAAATAAGAAGAAATTAATTTCACACACGGATTTCAATCTAATCACAATTATAAATATATAGCAAAGTTTGGGTAAAAAATTAGCAGAACTGTATCCCATATATCAACCCATGCAGAAGACGAAAAAAATCTTGTCGGACACGAGGTCCGATAACTTAAAATTTATCGGACCTCGCCATATTTTATCGGACCTCACCATATTTTATCGGACCTCGTTTTTCTTTAACCAAAGAATAGAAAATACCTTTTGTAGAGTTTATTTTTAGCTCGGCTGTTTTCGAAGAAAACCCGAGGTATTGTCATAGCCCTCTCGTCTGCCGCGTCGTCGCCGTCGTAGTCGTCATCCGAAAACTTTAACATTGGCCATAACTTTGGCATTATTGAAGATAGCAACTTGATATTTGGCATGCATGTGTATCTCATGGAGCTGCACATTTTGAGTGGTGAAAGGTCAAGGTCATCCTTCAGGGTCAAAGGTCATTAAAAAAAAAAAAAATCATGTGTATCTCATCGACCTGCACATTTTGAGTGGTGAAAAGGTCAAGGTCAATGATGACCTTCAAGGTCAAAGGTAAAAAAAAAATCCAAGCACCCACACCCGATCGTTGGCATCCGCACGACAGCGCTTTTGTTATTATGATGATGTGTCGCCTACGTCACAAAACAAGGCGCAGTATTTGACTGGTTCAAAGAATCGCGCTTGGAGTTTGTTACGTCACCAGCAAAGACAGCCAGTTCGACTAGTGGTCATATCTATTTTAAAGTTTTTAAAGTTAAATAATCTATCAAAGTAAAATAAACATGTACTAGTCCGTTTTTGTTTTCAAATACTCCTAGTTTCCTGTTCATTTGTATCAAAGTTTTACATATTGTTGTTTTGTTTTTGTCGACACGAGGTCCGACAATTTCGGAAATATTATCTGACCTCGTCAAATTTTGTCGGATTTGTCTTAGGTCCGACGTCTTTGCCATGTTTTGCATATATCCATGTAAAAGAGAGAGCAAACCTAAACCACCAGAAAATATAATAATAAATTATAAGCAATTAAGTGCCAGGTTATTCTACAAAAAGCCAATTGACAAATGCGTCAATCACAGTTACCTCAGATTTGTATTCCTCGATTCCCCGCGACGTACTTCAATGACAACTGTTCGGCCATTACTCTCTGTGTCCTGAACGCAACGCAAAACATTTATTTTACATAATAGTAATCCGGGAACCACAAAACCATGCGCTTTATGAGCAGTAATTGAATTATCGGCTGATTGCGCAGCACGTTTGCGCAATGTGTTAAAAACATAAGCGGCAGTTGATATAAGCGGGTAAAGCGGCTCAAAACTTTGTTTACAAATATTGAAAATGAAAGTGGAACTCGTTTTCTGTTTTCTGAATTTTACAAGCACGTCGGGCTTGTAATATTGGATTTCCTACAAGCCCGAAAGAAAAAATACTAGTTTTTTGCTGTCGGACTAGTGCGAATTTCGACTTCTGCGTCTATTAACGTTGGACACCTTGTACCAAAGCCACTTGTTCTAACACTATTTTATTAAACAAGACAAGTCTCTGAATAATTTCTAAGTTCTATTTATTCTTTTTCTTAAGTAGAGTACAATACAAAAACTATCAGTTTATCAGAGTGTTCTATANATGACCCCTATTGATTTTCAGGTCACTAGGTCAAAGGTCAAGGTCACAGTGACCTGAAGAAGTAAAATGGTTTCCAGATGATAACTTTTAGGCCTGGGATCAGGAAACTTCATAGAGACATTGGTTATGCATGATGATGACCGGCAAATGACCACTATTGATTTTCAGGTCACTAGGTCAAAGGTCAAGGTCACACAATGGCCACCCACTACAACTGACAGCCTATTTGGGGGGGCATGCATGTTTTACAAACAGCCCTTGTTATTTAGGATAATTATATTTGTTTATATAATCTGTGTTAATGCTCTTTTGTTTGAATGTCTTGCAGTGCCCACAGTTGGTGTAGTTTTATTATGCCCCCAAAGGGTGGCATATAGTTTTTGAACTGTCCGTCAGTCAGTCTGTCCGTCAGTCATTCTGTCCATCCGTCCGAAAACTAACATTGGTCATAACTTTTGCAATATTGAAGATAGCAACTTGATTTTTGGCATGCATGTGTATCTCATGGAGCTGCACATTTTGAGTGGTGAAAGGTCACGGTCATATTTCAAGGTCAAAGGTCAAATATATGGCTTCAAAGCGGCAATGTGTTTCTGACGAACATGTCTCTTGTTATAATTATTTATATTTCATTGCCCTTGTCTATAATGGTTTATATATATATATTTCATCCAAATTCTAATTAACATTTAATTTATATCCCTTTTTAGCTGTGCAAATTTCATAGTAACATTTATGAGCCCACCACAAATTTAAGCCTTCACGGGGACTTGGGCTTCTGATTTATTTTTACCCCAGAAGCAGTGCACATTGTCACAGACACATTTCAGAGTCCATGGGCTCGTTCCACAGCTTATGTATGTGAGCCTCAATCTAGGAAAACCAGATTAAATGCATGTGCATAAAGTGTCCTTCTAAATTAGCCTGTGTGGACTGCACTTCATGCACATGCATTAAGCCCTTATTTCCCAGAGCAAGGCTGATTTATATCATTGATTAGCTGTGTTCCTTATCACAACCACATGTTGTTCCCCAGGAGGAAAAGGAGGAGGAGGAAGTACGCAACTACCAGAAGAACATGGCCTCACTGAACAATGTCATAGTGGTGAGCCCGACTGGAGAGAAGAGTTTGCCAGACCACAGTGAACAGAAGTTCTGAACACTTTACACACGCAATATTCAGTCTTACATTCTGTGCAACATTGTACTCTACATTTAAAAATGTCCCATATTATATATGAATTTAGACTCGGTTGCGGATATAAACATATTATTCAGGGGAAACCAATTTCATAACAAAAATGTGTAAAGGTATAAAAATATATGGTTTTTAAATATAGCTTGAAATTATTTACATGACAATCATTTACTTTACTTCATTCGCTCTTGGCAAACAGGGCTTAATGCATGTGCCTAAAGTGTCATCCAAGATTAGCCTGTGCAATATGCACAGGCTATTCAGGGACAAAAAAAATTGTCTTTGAGTGGATTTTGTTTAGAAGAGACTTCCTTTAAACGAAAAATTCCATCAAAGCGGTAAGTGTCGTCCTTGATTAGCCTGTGTGGACAGACTGCACAGGCTAATCTGGGACGACACTATACAGACATGCATGAAACCTGGTTTTCCCAGAGCGCTGCATATTTATACTCTTTTTTTGTGTGTCTGTTAAAGAGATCCAATTATGCCCGTGGGACCCTAATGTCTTTCACTCTTGCCAGAGTTGTTGTATGTGTTGAATAGCAGCTCCATCTTTGATTTTCATAAAATGCATTTACTTTGCTCCACAATGAGACTCAATGCATCCTTTTAGTTAATTAATTGATTTCACCATTGCCAATTATTGAAATTAGATGCATGCATATGCATTGTTTTATGTAATATATATATAAAATTATAGATGTAGTGTTGTGAATTTTACAGTCTTTTATTATTTTTATTTTTGCATATGATCAAAAATGTGAATTTAAAATATATAGTATGATATAATGAAAATTAAAAGAGTTTAAGTTCAAAGTCATGCTAAGACAATTTTAGCTGTATATTTGAATAAAATAATATAGAAAAATATAAGGAAATTCCTGCATGTTTGCTCTTTTGTTTGATTGCATTTGCATTTTAACATGATGCTTATTTGTTATGATAATCCATCATTAATTATAATGTTCCATTTAGTTTCTCACAATTCTTTTCATGACAGCAATGAATCCTCAAAATATTGTATTTGTCATGTTTTAAGTTGTCAATATTTTATATTCTTGCACCAATAAGACAATGTTGCAAAATGTGCATCTTTTCGTTATTGGACATAAGCATAGCATTATTTTTCACATTTGCATGTAAAGTGTGCATCATTTCATCGTTGTACATTAGCTAAACATTTTAGTACATTTGTATTTGCATACTTATGAACGTTGAAAGGTCCTGCACTTGTGACGCTTGAGTAAATAAAGTTAACATGGATGTTTCCATGAAATGCTGGTTGTGTATATGTTTAAAAAGTTAGCAAATATGTTCTGTCTCTTCTTACAGTTCGTATACTCTAATATAAATTATATAATTCAACTTCGTTTTTTTCTTAAGAATCAATTATTGTATTATCCTTCTAATGTGTGTACACCTTTTATACAGTTGAATGTAGCCTTTTAAAGTTGCAATACCAATAAAATCAATCTATAACATGCAATTTTGTCATTACAGCACTCTTTAAAAATTGCATCCTTATTAGATGTGCCTTATTTCAGCTTCATATGTCTAGCCCTTTGCATGCTGGGAAATTTGTCGTCTGCTAAAATGTCGTCTGCTGAATTTCTAAAATTAGCATTTTCTTCGAAATTTTTTCTAAGACCACTATCAGAATAGCAAACAGTTTGGATCCTGATGAGACGCCACATTCTGTGGCGTCTCATCTGGATCCAAACTGTTTGCAAAGGCCTTCAAAATCCGGTTCCAGCGCTCAAAGGGCTAGTAACTAAACGAATTCTGGCATGTGCCATCTATCTAAATATTTTGATAAGGTTTTAATGGGGGTAGACAGAGTAGAAAAGTGAGAAAAGTTACTTTCAAAATAATAGTGTTTTTTGTCACTATATTATAGTTTTATTATTGATATTGCCACTTAACTGATTTAGAACTAATAATGTCTAAATGAATAGTAGATATGCTTAGTTATTGTAAGATTACATCCAAGTCACGGTGTGTATATGTTTGTTTCCTGTTCATATTTTATTTAAAATGTTTACTTTTATTATAACTTATTTTATTGTACTTTTTTAATAAAAACTGTTATTTACATACAAGGCCGTTGTTTCCTCTTTGTTCTCCGGTTTCCCCCTTCAAATAAAGATTCAAATGCGTTCCCAAATTTTCAGAGAATCTGAAAATTAATCTGACAGGGATGCTAAGACTTCACAAACTTGAAAAACTCGACCCTTATAAGGAGACTTATAATTTGTATAACCTTTTTGCACTGAGTTCAGAAATCAAAGTATAACACCTAGCAGACAATGACTTACACCTCGTATCTCGAAAACGCACAGCTATAAACGAAGCGCTGTTAATTAAGGACACAACTTCCAAGACTGTTGCCAAAAGATTAAACCAATATAGCCATACATACAAATACCTATTTTTACACATCTACACTAACGAGCTTCAAACAATTAAAATGGGCTATGCGCCAGACTCATTACCCGTCGACGGGTGTATTGTAATTAGAAGATAATGTGTCGATTAAAACAATTCGTCGGCTTACTAGTTTATTGTAAAGAGATAGAGAAGTCATGAGTGAATAATAATAATATAACTTTAAAGTGAATGGAATACAGTAACAATGAAGGTTACGTTACTAGAGAAAAAACTTGCGGCGGTTGAGGTAGTGTATGATCTATTACTTGCACTTTTCTACAGCTATTGCATTTCTTCTACAATAATACTAGGTGGAAATATTTATATGTAACTACTAAGACTAATAATTTACTTCGCTACCAGCAATATTACTACTACAACAACTTATTCTGCTGTTATTAATTATTTGAGCCTCGTTCTGGGAATACCGGGTTAAATGCATGTGCGGAAAGTGTCGTCCATGATAAGCATTTGCGGACTGCACAGGCTAATCTGGGACGGCACTTTACGCACATGCATTTATCCCAGTTTTCCCAGAACGAAGCTCATTTGTCTACACGTGTCGCAGGCCGATGTCATAGTGAACAACACTTCGCAGGGTCTGGAGATCTCGCCGAATCTTCAGGAGGCGGCCGGACCCGGACTTCGAGACGAATGTTTACGGAGATACCCGAACGGGATCGGGTTCGGCGAGATCGCCATCACTCGGGGCAACGGGCTGATGTGCGCCGAGGTGTTCCACATCGCACTGCCGTCATATCTCCATCTAAACTCCTTACAGGTTCATTTTTAATACGTTTAGCTTCGTTCTGGGAAAACTGGGCTTTACGCATGTGGGTAAAGTGTCGTCCCAGGTTAGCCTGTGCAGTCCGCACATGCTAATCAGGGACGACACTTTCCGGTTATATGGTAGTTTCGTTTTAAGGAGGTTCGTTCCAAGCCAGAATCCAGTCTAAGCTGAAAGTGTCGTCCCTGATTAGCATGTGCGGACTGCACAGGCTAATCTGGGACGACACTTTACGCAAATGCATCAAACACAGTTTTCTCAGAACGAGGCTAAATGATTAACATTGTAAAATCATAGCGGTATAATTGTCGAAATTCCAGATGTTATATGAGTTTCGCGTCAATTTTCTATTAAGTATTCTGTTTACTGTAAGTCTTAAACTTTCATTATCGTAGCTGCTAAGCGTCCATCTATTTTGAACAAATCACTTCATTTTCTGATCTACAGCGCCAGGATGCTTGACGCAAATCTCAGCGACTTCTATTCAAATATCCATACTATTATATTAAGACTATACAGTTTGATATAGCAACCATGCATTAAACTGATTTCAAGAACAGTGTACATGTTGACGGCGGCATATCCACTGTTCGTAAACATAAATTATTAAATTATGAGAACCGGATACTGAAAATAAAATGTGACAAAAAAGTGAAAACGTTCAAACAGGTGTTCTTCCATTCATCCAGGTGGTGTTTCGAACGCTGATGAAGTGCCTGAATGTGGCAAACCGACGTAAGTGGACGTCGATAGCGTTCGCGTCCCAGGGGCGGGGCCTACGTACCTACCCCCCTGACGTCATAGCGGACACGTTCTCGAACTGCGTCGCGTGCTTCAAGGCCGAGCGACGCCCGCGCACTACACTGAAGGAGGTCTTCATCGTCGCCGGAAATGACGGCGATGGCGGCGGCGTTCACGTATGTATGTTTGTATTTTAGACTGGAAGCCTCGAAGTATTAAATAAATGCCATGACATAATCAGGAAGCCGAAAATTCCATGTGGGTTCGATATGGCTTATGTCCGGGCAAATATTTCAAAATATGTATCTGTTGGTTCCGTGTCGTACTTTGTTTTGTCAATAGAAGATGACGTCATGAATTGAATTTCACCACAACAAACACATAATAAAGGGGCACTATAAGAGCTAAACCAGGCAATAATCTCATATCCGTTACAAGCCATTTTTGGATGCGTATCGAACGTTGAGATGTCAATATCTGGATTACTAGAGTTGAATGACATAAAGATCAGCCCTTTATTATGGGACCCTAAATGTGTTGTGTCGATGACTAAAAGGGCAAGCTTGACAAGACTGGGTCCATATTTGTTGAGGACCTTTGCGGGAAAATGTTTTTTTTCCGAATTATTCCCAGTTATCAACTCAGTCTAAATATTTAAAATAAATTCTTCATTTAAGAGCATTTTTGTATTACATGTAGAGATATTGTTTATCAATAATTAATTTAACTTGTTCGTAAAACCATATAGAAATGTTTCAGAAATACTTGGCCAGATCAGGAACTGTCGTTACTTGGCCCGGACTTGGAATGCAGCGTAAGTCATCATCGACACCCATGGCACCATGATAAGCAGTAGAAACGTTGTGCTTGCCATTCTACTATTATTCCTGTACGCTGTAAAAACATAACTGCACCTCCCTCTGGGAAAACGGGGCTTAATGAATGTGCCTAAAGTGTCGTCCTAGATTAGCCTGTGAAGTACTGGGGCGACACTTTGCACATGCATCAAGCCCCGTTTTCCCAGAGCGCGGCTCATTTGATAGTATGTACAATTGAAAGATTTGAAATATTAGCACATACATGTTGAAAACATGTTATTATAATATCATCGTCGGATGCCCACGTTCGACTCATTCCGCTACTCTCCATTTATCTAATGCTGGAGAGTAACGGAATCAATTAGTCGTGGGTATCCGACGATTTTATAATATAAACTACGCTAAAGTTAACTAACATGGCCAGTTACTAGAGCATCAAACGATCTCAGTCTGTATTGTACCAAACTATTGCCCGCCACTGCAGGCTCGAAGACTAAATTACCCAAGGGCAACTCGAAATTCTGCGGGCTCCAGTACGACTGCGAACATTTCTGCGCGGGCTTCAAGGGCGAGAGTACATGCCCTCCGTGTCTGCATTCGGAGTGCCGGGGAGAGGGTCAGCAGACTCGGGACGACCCTTGCGCTATCTGCCTGACCGACCCCCTGTCCGCCCGTCCTGTCATAGAGGTATAACAGCTTTATAATGTAGCAGCGCCCAGTGGTTTCAACAGCTATGACGTATATAGGCTTATACACACTCATTTGAATTCAAGTCAAGTCAAGTCAATTGTATTGGCAAATACATTAGTACATAGTCAAACAGCATACATAAGATATGTACTGACGGTGTAAATAAATGCATATTCAACAATGGTGATGAAAAGTATGGTATACATGATGGGCATGAAATAATAATTAATGGTTGTGTGAATGTTGACAAAAAAAAACAATTAACAATATACATATATACATAAATAATACTAATTGAGATAAGATCTTAAATCAAAGGCCATTCTAGTAAATTAAGACAGGTTAATTTATTTCTTCCTATTCGAAGAAGACATCAGTTGCTTATGCATATCTATATGCATGAGACTAAATTTTATCAAACGGTTTTACGTGGCCAGTTTTATTCTTTTATCTTCGTCAAAAAAGATCAATATAAAGTTTCTAAAGTTGTACAGGATGCACATTCGCATTAGTACTGTAAGCAGAGTAAAGTATGCACACAGTGTCGAATAGCTTTGAACGCTCTTTTTAAAACTTAATTCACGACAATGCGTTAGCAAGTACGTTGTACACATTCTTACGAAAGAACTCAACGAAGCGGTTCCATTGCTTCTACATGCGTATGATATGATACTTTCAGATGACATGCGGGCACATCTTTCACCTGAGATGCACGAGAACTTTGTTGAAGAAGAAATGGGTTGGTCCGAAGATCAACTTCAACTTCCTGCGATGTCCCCTGTGCCAGGTATGCTCATGCGTGCGTGTCTGACGTGTTATATTCTGAGCCGCGTTCTGTGAAAACTGGTCGTAATGCATGTGCGTAAAGGGTATTCCCAGGTTAGCCTATGCACATCAGGGGCGACACTTTCCGCTAAGAAGAGACTGCCTTTAAACGAAAAATACATTAAAAGCGGAAAATGTTGTCCCTGATTCGCCTGTGCAGACTGCACAGGCTAATATGGGACGACACTTTACGCACATGCATTTATCCCAGTTTACCCAGAACGCGGCTTTTTCTTATAAATATAACTGTACATATAGCAATTATCAAATTACCCTCATTGTTCTTTGTAATATTGAATTATGGTGACTTAAGATTTCACGAATATTACACGTATTCCGAAAATGGTATAACATGGCGGCAGCGCTGGTAAAAGTGGTCTTAATTCATGTGTCGTCCCAGATTAGCCTGTGCAGTCATAACGCGCTAATCAGGGACGACACTTTCCGACTAAACTTGATTTTCGTTTAGGAGGGACGTCCTTTAAACAAAAAATTCTATAAAAGCCGTTCGCAGTTCACAAATAACGTTCCCCGTTGCAAATTTACGTACGAACAAGAACTTCTTCGGGCACATAAACCGTGAAACTCGTTATGTAAAAAATACATTTTACTTTCGACTGTATAGCGCCAGCCGTTTGAACGCTAGCTTTGTGCGCGTCCGTCTGCGTCTGTGTGCTTCCGGCTGACACGCTGTCTTGTATCTGTTCATGGAAGATGCGCATGCGCCACCGGGCCCTCGATGACCTCTTGACCCCGATTAAGAAGCTTGAAGAGTACATGGAAAAGCACGCCATGATGCGACTTCGACGGGAGGGCCTCCACCTCTCGAAGCATGTTCTGAGAACAGACAGCCCGTTTTATCACAACCCGACAGGATTTGCGATGAAAAGATACGCGTTTTCTCAATGCTTCAAGTGCAAAAAGGTAAGTTGATCCCTTGCGAATGAGATTATGTTATTCATGATAAAGCTAAATAGATATGCGTGTCACTCATAGTGAATCTTACACTGCAATTACCGTTTGATCGTGGTCTGTTATTATAAAAAGCTTCTTTGTGCATTTGCCTAAGCTCCCTTTCTTGAGACGATATTACACTCTATCACACCGAAATTATTAGCGTCCAATTATAAGAAATGCCTCTTAAATGTTGTGGGTTTGTTCCAGTAAATATGTTATGGTTGTTAACCCATTTTGACTTCTGGTTTTCTCTTCTCGGCGTTCAGCCGTATTTCCTGGGGGCCCCGGAGGAATCATGCACCTCCGACCCCGGGGACGACCCACCTCCAGAGGAGCTGCTATGTCCCCACTGCACCCTGGACAAGTACCAGGTATACGCCACTACATAGACCGAAACCATAATATAAGGGTGTTATTTTAAAACGATTTTTCGATTTAGCAACACAAATATCAGTTCATGAATTTTGATACACACGTGCAGTACACTTGTAGAATGTAACAATCGGCGAAACTATGAAACCTAGGGTATAAAATCATGTTTGCAGAACGACTTGGGGTTAACTCAATTAGGTAAATGTCATATTTAGGAGTTTTTAAGCACACTTCATCTATACAAACTTGTTTAGATTATTATGCCTCCCCAAAATAGTGGTGGGAGACACTGTACTTGAAGAGCGGCTGTTTGTTTATTGGTTAGTGCTTTCATATCTCGTGTCCGACCCATAACTGTATTGTGCATACATGTGATTTAATAAATTATAAATTATAATAATTGCATACGTTCAAAGATCAAATCCTGTCCGAAATAGAACTTATTTATGCTTAGAGAGCATTGCGTTTGAATGAGGGAAACATAAAATGAGCCTCACTCTGGGAAAACTGGGCGTAATGCATGTGTGTAAAGTGAAATCCCAGACTAGCCTGTGCAGTCCGCACAGGCTAATCAGGGACGACACTTTACGCCTTAACACAATTTTCGTTAAGAAGAGGCTTCCATTAAACGAAAAATATCATAAAAGCGTAAAGTGTCATCCTTGATTAGCATGTGCGGACTGCACAGGCTAATATGGGATGACACTTTACGCACATGGATTAAGCCCTGTTTTCGCAGCGCGAGATAAATGTGTCTTCCCAATATAGTGGTATGGGGACAAATTGAAGAACTGCTGTTTTTTTGTAGGTTCAACGATCAAATCATGTCCGATATAGAACTTCTTTACGCGTATAATGTATTTCGTTTGAATGAGGGAAACATGAAATGTCTTGTTTCTCTTGCACTTACAGAAGGAACGGCAGCTCTGTAGATCAGAGGACACGATCAAGCGCACTACAAGGAAGTGTCCATATTGCCAAGTCAGCATCGAGCGAAGCGGTAAGATTTTAGCCGCGCTATTGGAAAACGGGGCATAAAGCATGTGCGTGAAGTGTCGTCCAAGATTAGTTTGTGCAGTCCGCAAAGGCTAATCAGGGACGACAGTTTCCGGCTTAACTGGATTTTCGCTAAGGAGATACTTCATTTAACGAAAAAACACATACAAGCGGAAAGTGTAGTCTCTGATTAGCCTTTGCGGACTTCCTTCCTATATGAGCTAGTTTTTATAGCGGTAGTGTGTCTGTCTCGGAACCGGGAGGGCCCAGGCTCAATCCACCGTAGAAGCTCAGGATTTTTCACTTTTAGGGCGATAAGGGAAGCTAACATATCGTTGAAATACGATAGCATTATCAAATAATAATTATTAATAATATAAAGACTCGTTCATAATATACAAAATATATACTAGTATTTAATGAAAAGTGTGTCGTCTGCAGGTGTATGCAATCACATGTACTGCACGCGCTGCAAGCGGAGCTTCCACTGGAGCGACGGCATTGAGCATGACCAGAGGCCGCTGGAGCTGACGCCAGGGCCCCGCCAGCTGTCCTTCCTGTCCACCACCAGCCGCGAGATGGACCTGCGCGTGCACCGACAGCACACGCTTCTGGGCCACCAGAAGCCAAACAGACCCCATGGCCTCTCCAAGTCCTACACGAACATGTAGACGCCACTTTGGACAATATGTTAACTGTGTGGTACATCTTACAAGGAGTTCGTTTTTTCGCAAGCGTTTTATTATTGTTTGCCTGTGAGCAGTTATACGATTTAACAAGTTACGAATGATGATTTATAGAACAATATTAGACAGGTCGAGTAGAAATCAAATTTGTATTGGTTTGATCTGGATCACATACCTATATTTGGATCTTGAATAAAAATTTGTTCAGCTTGGTGGGAATCTGCACTTCTCGTACGAATTTGTTCCAGATTGTTCCTATGTATCAGTATTTGAAAGAAACTAATCTCACATAAGTCATGTTTTTACCACTAGAACATGCTTTAAACTGTATATTTTGTTGACTTTAAATTGTATATTTTGCTGCTTTTGTTCGACATTGGTGCTTGTAACTTTGTTTCTAGTCTTGTTATTTTATTGATTCCTGTTTTTGATTTCATGCATGTCTATTAAATACAGATTTTTTTGTCTCAAGTTGTATTTGTTTTTTGCAGTTTTGCTTTCAATGTATTGACGTTGGCATTTTCACACAATAAACCGACTTAACCGACTTTAATTGTTTTCTACGTGCCAATTCCCACCCAATACAAAAACATATAAGATAATTAAAATGTATTTATTTATCGTTTTGCAGAATAAAAACTGATTGAAAGGTACTGTCCGACAGACACACATGTTAACAGAAAAATATTTCATAATTACCGAAAATACCACTGTTTCGTTGTCCATATGTATTTTATCTGTCGCCTAATTTCAGGTCGGTCTCTAGCTGTTAATGGCAAGGGGACGTAACAGCTGCGAAGAGAATAATTGTCAAACAGAGTATACTCCCTTGTTTCATGGAATCCGCCGTAATAATTCACTTTATAAACAATGATAAGATCATTCTGCAAAACAACTTGACACTGTACATGTGAATTTCGTTCAATTTTACGGAAGTGAAGTATGATGACATGAATACTGGAGCCAAACTTGAAAATCAGGCGTAATCATGTTTTGACAGGGAACACCGCGCTCTCGCTCCATTCACGAGGCCTATCAGTTACCGTTTATGTCATAGACATCAATAGTTATGTTCATGGTTTGACAGGCAATGTTGGAACACCACGCGCTGGCCCCACTCATGAGGCCTATCAGTCAACTCGAGGACGAGATCAGGGCGAAGGCGATACTCAAGCTGAAGAGAGATGGACTCCTGTTCGCAGAGGAGATCATGGACCGGGGGAGTCCGTACTTTAATGACAGGCCCCGCTTTGCCATGGACCGCTACGAGTTTGACATGTGCTGCGAGTGCAAGAAGGTATAGCCTCGATCTGGGAAAACGTGGCTTACTGCATGTGCGTAAAGTGACGTCCAAGATTATCCTGTGCAGTCCGCATATGCTTATCAGGGCCGACACTTACCGCCTTAACTGGATTTTCGCTAAGAAGATACTTACTTTTAACGAAAATAAAAGCGCAAAGGGTCGTCCCTGATTAGCCTGTGCGAACTGGGACGATTCTGTATGCATATGCATTACGCCCCGTTACTCCAGAGCAAGGCTCATATAGAAACGTAATCCCGATGTTTTAAATTGTGTCATTCTGATTGTGTTTGCTAGATAAACAGCTTAATGAGCAATGTTAAATTCTAGGGAAGATAACACAATTTTAGCTTGCGACTCATTTGCCAAAGGTTAAGCCTTCCGAATTCAGCAATTATATAAAGCGCTGGCGGAAGCCAGTGGTCTTAAGATATGAAATTTCTAATCGCATAAGCTATTTTTTACTTTGCACGCATCAAAACCATAACAATTAAACGTCCGTTAAGGATATTGCATATGTAGACAGCACGAATTATGCATATTATTGATTTGACATTGAGAAGTTTGCATATGCATGTTCATATTTCAATTGAAGTAGATATACAACGTATTTATTGTGTCTTTGTGTGCCCTTTGTTTCCCGTTCAAGTTATATTTTGTTTCTTTCTAGTGTTTAATCAACAGCCATGTTCGCTATCAACTTTTCGATTTTTTTAGTGTGTGTAAGTCAATTCATTGAGTGGTCACTATATGGGGAAAACGATAGTTATATTAAGTCCACATCACTGAATTACAGATATGTTGTTCTTTTAGGATTTTGTGTCTTAATAAATTAATATGTATCCACAATCAGAAATGGAAAATAAATATGTTTTGTGTCTGACGTTCCAGCCGTTTTACGTTGGCACTGCGTCTACCGAATGCGAAGAGACGGAAACTGATCCCGGAACTGTGAAATGCCAAAAATGTATTTCTGCGTCTGAACAGGTGATAACTTGGCGCTTTTAAAATAAACGAGTATTTGTAGAAGCTTGTAACATATTTCATAACCGTTCATCACCGAACATTGATGCATGTCACTCCTCCCCATTCACCTAATTACATAGTCACAAAACAAACGCAATTGTTTAAAGAACTGGACAAAACAGAGAGAATGATTTCTATTAATATGCTTCAACTATAAATAGGATAATATGCAAACATATTTTATTGTTTACCTAAATTAATTAGAATTTATAAAGCTTGCCATGCAGATATAGTCTGTCTCATGAAATAAAACGAAAATGGCACTACTAATTGACATGTGTTTGTTTGGAACTGAAGTACAGCGTATTCTTACGTTTTGTAGCATGTTTACGTGGATTTTTTTTCTTTATTTTATTTTATCCAGAGGGCGAAATCAGAAATGAAAGCATCAAAAGACACCATTCGAAGAATTACAAAAAAGTGTCCGAAGTGTCAGGTCCGGATTGAAAAAGAGGGTATGCATATGAGCCTCGTTCTGGTAAAACGGGGCTTGATGCATTTGCTTAAAGTGCCGTCCTTAATTAGCCTTCGCACAGGCTGATCTTGGACGACACTTTACGCACATGCATTTAGCCCCGTTTTCCCAGAGCAAGGCTAACTTATCGTATTAAATCAATCTGAAGTATACATATTCTAGATTTTCCCAGTCGTAGTATGCGTTATCAAATGTTTTCTCTAAATTTATTGTACCCAATGGGTGGTTACATAGATTATAGAAATCCGCCTAAATACTTCAACAAAGTAGCTTTTTGTGAAAAGAAAAATATATGTAAAGAAATTTAAATTTCTCAATTGTATTACCTCCTTTGTTTCAAAACAAGTAATAGTACAAAACAAAATCATTTCAAGTTTCAAATACACTTATTCAAAATAATGACAATGGAAACCCGTATTCCTTATGCTTTCTTTTATTATAAATGTTTATGTTTCAAATTACTTAGTAATCAATTATATGAGTCTCAATTTATAAACACATAAACCGTTCGTCATATTAATTATTAACGTGTCTTGTTTTGCTGCAGGTGGTTGCGACTTTATATTCTGTCCAAACTGTCGAAAGACGTTTATGTGGAACAAGAAGTACCGGCTACCCAGACGAACAAAATCCAGATCGAAGATAACAGAGTCAGAGGTCCCACCGTCGCTGTCGGCGGAACCCGACTCGCTGGTAGCCGGTGTACATGAACGAGTGTGAATCTCTGTGAATACTGATTTGAACGTATTCAAGAATAAACAACAGACTTAAACCAGAAAACACAACATTTTTCCGAGTTTGCATATATACAGGGTTCACATGCTGCTTATTTCACCCACAAACTGTTGAATGAATAATTATGCAGTTTTTTTTATATTGAGAGTTATGTATGCATTGGTGTCGTTTGATCTCCGTTCCAATACAAATTGTTCCTTGCCGGAACAGCAAAAACTATCTTTAAAAAGCATTTGGTTCATGTATCCTTGTTCCCAATCGTAATAATTCAATTTACATCACAATAAATGTGATAGGCAACGATTAAAATACTAAAAAAATATACACATATGTGACGTTTTGTTTAGGAGAAAGACAAATCTTGTCAAGATATTGGTTTCAATTTACGGACTCTTGTAACGTGTCGTCGCCCGAGCTTCGGGTCTTTAGTATGGCTCAGACAATAATACAAGGCACAATACAATAGTATATAATGTTTCTTAAGCTACCTTGCTTTATGATTCGCTATTAATAAAAATGATTGGTTTGAAACAGTGAATTAAGTATAATTTAATGCTATAATCATATGACCTCGAGCACTTTTTATGTACAGAGACCTATGACCTCGGGTCTATGTATGGAGACCTATGTATTGGGACTATGCATTGAGACATATGCCTCGATGCTATGTATGGAGACCTATGTTTCGGAACACGTCGAAATGACTCTGTGTCTGTGTGACTCGATACCCTAGGTATGGTGCCTTATAGTGTTTGTATGAAGGTATGTGCCTTATATATCAACTATTGAGGGGTAGGAATCCAACTTCAAGGCTCTCAGAACGTTTAAAGAGGATAGCCAGTCTCTATGTGCCCAACGTCCCTAATATATGTTAATAATATAATTTAATTACCTATTTCAGCGATGTTAACTCGACCAAGTCGGGAGCAGAACTGTTAGTTCATGATGATGATCAGAGTTTATTTCCAGGTCCTGCCGGCCTCTTCACGAGGTCTTTATGGTCCGACCTGCCCCTGTGACCTTTCAGGAGAAAGGAGTTAATTTTGAGCCAAAGTAGGTCAAATTTACCCCGGCTGCCCGGGTATTCGCCAAAGTTATAATTTAGATCCAAATATACCAGTGCACGCTGGCCAATGAGACCTTAATGTGCACTGGTAAGAAAAAATAAAAAAATTGACAATTACAAGACAATCCTGTCTGTACGCCCAACTGTTAGTTCATAGAGGAAACGCGCGCTTTTATATTGCCTACTCATGCGGCGTTCCTCGGACATTTCCATACCTCATAAGTATTTCACCTCAGCCACGCTACCGGAAATCTAATGACGCAATATATATATAAACTAAAAGAAACAATGTACCCAAAAAAGGAAGGAAAGTAAAAACGGTGTTAGGGTAATGAACATGTTACACGCAAATGTAAAACCGCCATGATAAACTTTCTTCGCATTAAACGCATTCGTCAATATCTCACCAAGCAAGCTGCTGAAATCTTAGTTCTTTCAATTGTCATTTCGCATCTGGACTACTGCAACGATATCCTATATGGTATTGCAGATCATGAACTTACACAGTTACAACGTAATCAAAATATGTGTGCAAAGATGGTCCTACAACGGAGGAAATTCGACAGTTCCAAACAGGCGTTATTTGACTTGCACTGGCTATTGATTAAATACAGAATTAACTTCAAAATTTGGTGTTATATGTATAACTGCCATACTTGAAGAGCACCAGGAAACTTAAAAGAACTCCTGACACCGTATGCACCGATTCGCACAGGCATGAGGTCCACTGACAGACTGGATGGGGTTATGTAGTCCCGTTCAACAAACGAAATACATTTTGTGACAGAAGTTTCTCTACCATTGGTCCAAAGTTGTGTAACGATTTACCACCTTATATTCGTAAATCTGACAATATTAAAACATTAAAGAAGAATCTTAAAGCATATTATCTTAGTGATTTTTATTCAATGTTTCCGTAACCTTCGCATTACTTACTGCGAGTATGCATGCATGATTATTTTCACTTCCGCATAGACATACTTTTATTCTTTGCGTGTTTTAGTAAAATATTAATGTTAATTTATATAGTATAAATTTATATTAGTTTACTACTTTACATTTTCATTTATTTAATGAATGATTTATATATCTTAAACATAATCACGTTGTTTTATATATTTATCTTTCAAATGCTTGATTATTGCGATTTTTTATTTGTAAAGTGATTGCTATTTGATGCTCTGTACGTGTTTATGATGATTTTCAATGTGTTCTAAAACGCCACTTGTGTATAGATGTAGGCGTTTTATTAAATAAAACACATTTACATTTACTGTGTCTGGTGTCTGTGTCCCTTTTTCATCAACGACAACTTCCTCCTGGGTGCTCTGATCCATTCGGATGACACAGTCGACCTTAACGGCATGCTCTCGCACATCTGCCTTCGGTTTGTCATCCACCCGAACGCCGCTACTGCACAACCTCTTCACAACCTCTACTGTGTTATAACCTCCATGCTGTACATCAAGGGATTAGCTTGGACCACTGCTTCCAGGGCGTTCGGACTCCGAAACTTTTGCTCGCTTCACCGGCGCTTGAACAGGATTGGGGGCCGTCCTCTTCCGGATTATTCTACCTAGCTCGAGGTCACTAGCTTCGTCTGTGGAACAAACTTCCTCTTCCACACTGACCTCGGGATCTGCATCCCAGTCACTATCACCGTGATCTTCTTTATCACCCACTGTACCCGCACAAGTACTGGCAGTCTTAGCACAATATCCATTATCACTGCCCTGAGTGACTTCATCATGTCCTGTTCTTGCATTATGTCTTTTAAGATATGCGGCCTTCTTGAAGGCCATTCCGCAACCTTTGCATGTAATTCTCGTCAAAGCACACGTCTTAATTTGGTTTAGGAAGTTCACCTTAACCGGTACATCCTCTTTGCATACTGCAAACGAGGTTATAATACTAGTTCTCGGGATAGTCTTCGTTTTCGCAATGCTCGTCCTTTTTGATCGAGCAGGACCATTGCGTTTAGCACAAACCTCACGACCGTCCACATACATCTCCACATCATGTCGTAATCCTGGCCAGTATTATTGCTGTCTCACCTTTGTAAAGGTTTTCTTAATACCAAGGTGTTCTGAGGCCTTGATATCATGTATGTATTTCAACACCTCTTTGTTTAAATGGGACGATGGCCTGCCAATACACAATATCTGTCCCAAGAACATCCCATTTTCGTACTACCAAGTCATCTCTGACTTCGAGACGCTCCCATTGGTTAAGTAGTGTTAAGAGGAAAGGACTACATTCCTCAACGTCAGTATAATTAGGTCGTGCCTTTTCCATTATCCACTGATTCAAACGTGAAACATCTGTATCAGCGTTCTGAGATGAGACAATATCTAATATTATATCAGTATCCTGGGGTTTCCTCTGTTCGGTGATATTCACTGCAGGTTTCGCATCTCCCGTATAAGGACAATATCCTACGTACTGTCTAAATTGTCTCCAATTTAGATCATCAGCATAACCATGCAACCGACGTGCTCTGTGCTCTATATTTAAGTCATACGACGCCGGTTTGCTACCCGCGCATCATGAAGCTCCTGTGCTTTTGATATTACACCTCTCCATCGATATTTATCTGCTCTGACGCCATGTCAATATGACACTGATACTGCTTGAAAAAATCAAGACTTAGAATAATTTCTCCATCAATGCATGCCACTACCGTCGTGATCGGGTAGGTTTTTCCATTAATAAGTAGGTCTACTGTGGTTTGACCTTATATAGTAAGCGGCGTGCCACATGCCGCGAAAATGTCTATGTCAAAACATTTGAGGTCGGCATAATTTCAACGAATCGAACTCCAGGTCCGTATTGACATCAGCGAAAGTGTAGCCCCTGTGTCTATCAGACAGCTTACAGCATATCCCTCGAGTTTTGCTGTTACGAAAAATAGGCTGGCTCCATTGAAAGTGGATGTTTTTACTTCGCCACCTTTGTCACCTCTACTTTGGTCCTTTTTATGGGACTTATACGTATTAGACCTCTGGCTATTAGTATACCTGCGATCATCAGTGCGCCTAGGGTTTCATCTAGGTGTTCGGAAGTTATCCCATGGTCTATTTGAGCCCGTATTCCTAGTTTGAAATGACCTCGGGGCACTATTACTTTGTCGTTTCCACTCACGGAACTCGTTTTGTAATCGTTGTATAGCAGACTGCAAGGACATGAGGTTGTCCTGTTGTTTGCTCTGGATATCGCCCTCCGAAGTACTTGTTGCCAGCACCTGACTTGAGGCAAAGTGCTTTTGCCCAGCCTTGTAGTCGGCTTCCATTTTGACTGCATGTCGCACAGCATCATTGAGACTCGCTGGTCTGGCCTGTTTGGTGCGTATCCTCAATTTTACGCTATGTAACGAATCTAGAAACTGCTCTTTTGCAAGAGTTTCTCTAACATCGGCTGGGGCTGTTAAATAAACCAAATTTGTCAGCCTTCCGATGTCCTGAACCAGTTCTGATGCACGCTGTTTTCGTCCTCGAAGCTGCACCCGGTACAAATATGTTTGATTCTGTGGCTGAAACCTTTCTTGCAAAACTATGACAAGGTCTGCATAGTCATTGCAGTGTTTAGACAAATTCCCCAAAACACCCTGGGCCTGACCTCTCAACGATACGGCAAGGTACAGTCCCTTCTCTTTTTCAGTCCATCTGTTCAACTCCGAACAAGTATCGACATGCGTTTTATAATCGGACCAGGACCCGGAACCACCATACGTCGCAGGTCTCACTATAGCGGTACGTCCCTTGCTTGGGGTCTCCGCCTGGGGTCGCGATGTTGTCCGTCTTTTGGTCACATGCTTCGGGGTATCTGCAACATACATCGGGTCTGGTGCTCGAATATGTTCCGGGAAACATGGGCTTGATGCCTCTTGTTTCGCACCTGCTCCTCGAGACATTCTTTTGGGATCTGTCAACCCTGTATCCATGTCGTCCGTTTCTAGCTGTAGCCCGGAGATCTCACTTTCTAGTCTCAGCCTTTGGTTTTGTAATCGAAGTTGCTCTAGCTCTTCATACAACGCATCGAGCTCTCGGTCTCCACCTGATGCCATACTGTTGCTGTGAGTTCTGGATAACGGTCTGATATCCTGCTTTCCCACCGCGCTGCCACCGATTTTGTAACGTGTCGTCGCCCGAGCTTCGGGTCTTAAGACTGGCTCAGACAATATACAAGGCACAATACAATAGTATATAATTTTTCTTAAGCTACCTTGCTTTATGATTCGCTATTAATAAAATGATTGGTTTGAAACAGTGAATTAAGTATGATCAAATGCTATAATCATATGACCTCGAGCACTCACTATGTACGGAAGCCTATGACCTCGGGTCTATGTATGGAGACCTATGACTCGGGTCTATGTATGGAGACCTATGCCTCGAGACTATGTATGGTGACTTATGTTTCGGAACACATCGAAATGACTCTGTGTCTGTGTGACTCGATACCCTAGGTATGGAGCCTTATAGTGTTTGTATGAGGGTATGTGACTTATATATCAACTATAAGCGAACCGGGCTGCTGAGGGGTAGGAATCCAACTTCAAGGCTCTCAGAACGTTTGAAGAGGATAGCCAATCTCATGTGCCCAAAGTCCCATAATGTCTGTTAATTATATTATTTAAATACCTATTGAGCGATGTTAACTCGTCGAGTCGAGAGCAGAACTGTCTGTTCATAGAGGAAACGCGCGCTTTTATATTGCCTACTCATGCGGCGTTCCTCGGACATTTCCATACGTCATAAGTATTAAACCTCAGCCACGCTACCGGAAATTTAATGACGCAATTTATATATACTAAAAGAAACAATGTACACAAAGAAAAAGAAGGAAAGTAAAAACGGTTTTAGGGTAAAAATCGCCACACTCTTAGTCTGCAGATACAAAAGTACTTCTCTATGATTCTTCAAACAAAATTTCTAAATGGTGTTAGATTCCCTGAGCATACCCCAAAGCCAGCAAAGCACATTCAAACACGTAAAACGAAAGCAACACATGCGACGTATCTGTAATTTTATTGTTACATATCAATTACATTTGAAGATGATAATGCGTGTATCCCGGGTCGTGTATCTCCGCTATGTCGCTTTTTACACGCAAATGCTCTGTGGGAACCATACTTCTGGATCGGGAATGCCGATGGAAATGTCATAGTACCTGAAATTATACAATCCAAAGTCTCATAGGGGCCTATACATATTAAATATCAGATTTACACAACGACACATCTTTACATGTATTGAACTTAAACAAAAAAGATAGCACATATATAGGGATATATAGGCTAGTTTTCACATGTATATATACGCACCGTGTTTCTATGAAACCTGTGACGTCATTGTAGTAGTTGTCGCCGACTGGCACACAGTCTGGTGACGTCACCATTGTTGAGTACCTCACTGAAAGCAAATGAATCGCGCTCTGAGAAAACGTGATGAAATGCATGTGCGTAAAGTGTCGCACCAGATCAGCCTGTGCAGTCCGCACAGGCTAATCAGGGACGCCATTTTCCGCTTTAAATTGTATTTTTTTTTTTGATGAAGTCTCTTCTTAGCGAAAACCAAGTTTAGGCGGAACGTGTCGTCCCCCGTGTCGTCCCTAATTAGCCTGTGCGGACTGCACAGGTTTATCTGGGACGACCCTTTGAACACACGCATTAAACCCCCTTTTAACATAGCGAGGCTTAAATAGGAAAACAGCGAGCTATCATGATTATATGCGTCCTACGATACGTACCGAAAATACTTTCGCATGATGCTATACGAATACCGGTACTTTAAGAACATGTCTGAAAAAAAACACACTTACAAAGCACAATTCAAACAAACAACTTCACACATCTAAGCGAAATACATAATGGCTCGGTCATGATATAAACCAACTGCATAGGCAATCGATGGCTGAAGGTGAAATATTGTTATCTGATACATTAATTCCAGACTCGATCCATGAAATGTCTCACATGCAATTTGCCATTTGTCGCCAATTAAAGACTAGCAGATGATACTAAGATTTCTCTGCCGAAGATTCATTGTCCTGTATACTCGATACACAGCGGTTTACGAAAGAGATATCTCAATACATGAACATGCACATAAGGAAATTCACCAACCGTGGTCCTCGGTGTAGTTGCCGCCAAAGGTCACCACCGTGAGATGCTCAGCAGGGATCCCGGCAGCCCCGAGTGTCGCCTCGAAGATGAACTTGGCGTCTGGGGGAACGCCGACAGCCCGCCACGGGAAGGAGATGGCGGTAACGTTGCATTTCTTGGTGTGGAGGTTGACAGTGTACTCCTTGTTCTAAAAATGAATATTGCGTATTTAGAGTTATGCTTTCATACGCATAAAGAAAATGATGCACAGACAAAATGTAAAGATTGGTGCATTTGTTTCTGAAAAAAAGCGAAATGAACGTATATTTTAACTAGAATTGGCGCGGCGGATGCCGACGCGTATCCCCACGCCGTAGACATGGATGGTCGAGATAGACCGTGTTGTCGTAAGAGATGTTCAGTATTAAAGTGACGTCACGTCAATTGGCGAATAAATGAAGGAAGTTATGATAAAAAACACCCCACCGCAACCCCCATTCTCCTCTATCTCCTCCTACACTATTAGACTAGAACCTTGAAACTGACACACATGGTAGCTATGAGCATATGTGCGACGGTGCACTATTTGGAATTTTGATCTGACCCCTTGGTCAAAAGTTATTATCATGTGCGTCGCATGTTGTTAGTAAAATGAGTTTTTTAACCCATTTAATCCATTTATTTACCCATAACTTTTGACCCAGGGGTCAGATAAAAATTCCGTCACCGTCACCATCGCACATATGCTCATAGCTACCATGTGTGCAAGTTTCAAGGTTCTAGTACTAATAGTGAAGGAGGAAATATGGTCCGATAAAAAAAGCGGAGATCAATACAAAATCCCCACGCTTTTAAAATTAAATTAAAAAAAAAAGTTCCTACTGAGAAAATTCAGGGACCCAAACATGATGAAATAAATTAGATGTTCCTAATTAATTTCATCATGTTTGGGTCCCTGAATTTTCTCAGTAGGAACTTTTTTTTAAATTTAATTTTACATTTCCCAATTGAAATCTTGTATACATGTACTATATTTACGTATGGTTTTGAACTATGCGCTTATTTACCTCGTTATGTATCCTAAGTATGTCAAAGTTGTCCCTTATTTACCTCGTAATGCAGCCTGAATATGTCAAAGTAGTCCCTTATTTACCTCTTTATAAAGCCTAAGTATGTCGAAGTAGTCCCTTATTTACCTCGTTGTCCAGCCTGAGTATGTCGAAGTAGTCCCTTATTTACCTCGTTATGCAGCCTGAATATGTCAAAGTAGTCCCTTATTTACCTCGTTATGCAGCCTGAGTATGTCGAAGTAGTCCCTTATTTACCTCGTTATGCAGCCTGAGTATGTCGAAGTAGTCCCTTATTTACCTCGTTATGCAGCCTGAGTATGTCGAAGTAGTCCCTTATTTACCTCGTTATGCAGCCTGAATATGTCAAAGTAGTCCCTTATTTACCTTGTTATGCAGCCTGAGAATGTCAAAGTAGTCCCTTATTTACCTCGTTATGCAGCCTAAGAATGTCAAAGAAGCCCCTTATTTACCTCGTTATGCAGCCTGAGAATGTCAAAGAAGCCCCTTATTAACCTCGTTATGCAGCCTGAGTATGTCAAAGAAGCCCCTTATTTACCTCGTTATGCAGCCTGAGTATGTCAAAGAAGTCCATTATTTAACTCGTTATGCAGCCTGAATATGTCAAAGTAGTCCCTTATTTACCTCGTTAAACAGCCTGAGTATGTCAAAGTAGTCCCTTATTTACCTCGTTATGCAGCCTGAGTATGTCAAAGAAGTCCCTAATTTACCTCGTTATGCAGCTTGAATATGTCAAAGTAGTCCCTTATTTACCTCGTTATATAGCCTGAGTATGTCAAAGTAGTCCCGTATTTACCTCGGTATGCGGCCTGAGAATGTCAAAGTTGTCCCTTATTTACCTCGTTATACAGCCTGAGTATGTCAAAGAATTCCCTTATTTACCTCGTTATGCAGCCTGAGCATGTTAAAGAAGTCCCTTATTTACCTCGTTTTACAGCCTGAGTATGTCAAAGTAGTCCCTTATTTACCTCGTTTTACAGCCTGAGTATGTCAAAGTAGTCCCTTATTTACCTCGTTATGCAGCCTGAGTATGTCAAAGAAGTCCCTTATTTACCTCGTTATGCAGCCTGAATATGTGAAAGTAGTGCCTTATTTACCTCGTTATACAGCCTGAGTATGTCAAAGTAGTCCCTTATTTACCTCGTTATGCAGCCTGATTTTGTCAAAGTAGTTCCTTATTTTCTTCGTTATGCAGCCTGAGTATGTCAAAGCAGTCCCTTATTTACCTCGTTATAAAGCCTGAGTATGTAAAAGTAGTCCCTTATTGACCTCGTTATGCAGCCTGAGTTTGTTAAAGAAGTTCCTTATTTACCTCGTTATGCAGCCTGAGTTTGTCAAAGTAGTCCCTTATTTACCTCGTTATGCAGCCTGAGTATGTCGAAGTAGTCCTTTATTTACCTCGTTATGCAGCCTGAGTATGTCAAAGTAGTCCCTTATTTACCTCGTTATGCAGCCTGGGTTTGTCAAAGTAGTTCATTATTTACCTCGTTATACAGCCTGAGTATGTCAAAGTAGTCCCTTATTTACCTCGTTAAAAAGCCTGAGTATGTCAAAGAAGTCCCTTATTTACTTCGTTACGCAGCCTGAGTATGACAAAGTTGTCCCTTATTTACCTCGTTATGCAGCCTGAGTATGTTAACGTAGTCCCTTATTTACCTCGTTGTACAGCCTGAGTATGTCAAAGTAGTCCCTTATTTACCTCTTTGGGCAGCCTGCGTATGTCAAAGTAGTCCCTTATTTACTTCGTTATGCAGAATGAGTATGTTAAAGTAGTCCCTTATTTACCTCATTTTACAGTCTGAGTATGTCAAAGTAGTCCCTTATTTACCTCTTTAGGCAGCCTGCGTATGTCAAAGTAGTCCCTTATTTACCTCGTTGTGAAGCCTGAGTATGTCAAAGAAGTCCCTTATTTACCTCGTTATGCAGCCTGAATGTGTCAAAGTAGTTCCTTATTTACCTCGTTATACAGCCTGAGTATGTCAAAGTAGTCCCTTATTTACCTCGTTATGCAGCCTGAGTTTGTCAAAGTAGTTCCTTATTAACCTCGTTGTGCGGCCTGAGAATGTCAAAGAAGTCCCTCATTTACCTTGTTATGCAGCCTGAGTTTGTCAAAGTAGTTCCTTGTTTACCTCGTTATACAGCCTGAGTATGTCAAAGAAGTCCCTTATTTACTTCGTTATGCAGCCTGAGTATGTCAAAGTAGTCCCTTATTTACCTCGTTATGCAGCCTGAGTATGATAAAGGAGTCCCTTATTTTCCTTGTTTTACAGCCTGAGAATGTGAAAGAAGTCCCTCATTTACCTCGTTATACAGCCTGAGTATGTTAAAGCAGTCCCTTATTTTCCTCGTTTTACAGCCAGAGAATGTCAAAGAAGTCCCTCCTTAACCTCGTTATGCAGCCTGAGTATGTCAAAGATGTTCCTTATTAACCTCGTTATGCAGCCTGAGTATGTAACAATAGTCCCTTATTTACCTCGTTATGCAGCCTGAGTATGTCAAAGTAGTCCCTTATTGACCTCGTTATGCTGCCTGAGTTTGTCAAAGTAGTCCTTTATTTACCTCGTTATGCAGCCTGAGTATGACAAAGTAGTCCCTTATTTACCTCGTTATGCAGCATGAGTATTTCAAAGTAGTCCCTTATTAACCTCGTTATACAGCCTGAGTATGTCAAAGTAGTCCCTTATTGACCTTGTTATGCTGCCTGAGTACGTCAAACAAATCCCTCATTTACCTCGTTATGCAGCCTGAGTATGTCAAAGTATTCCCTTATTAACCTCGTAATGCAGCCTAAGAATGTCAAAGTAGTCCCTTATTTACCTCGTTATACAGCCTGAGTATGTCAAAGTAGTTCCTTATTTAAATCGTTATGCAGCCTGAGTACGTCAAAAAGGCCCTCATTTACCTCGTTATGCAGCCTGAGTTTGTGAAAGTAGTCCCTTATTTACCTCGTTATACAGCAAGAGTATGTCTAAGTAGTCCCTTATTTACCTCGTTATGCAGCCTGAGAATGTCAAAGTAGTCCCTTATTTACCTCGTTATGCAGCCTGAGAATGTCAAAGTAGTTCCTTATTTACCTCGTTATGCAGTCTGAGTATGACAAAGTAGTCCCTTATTTACCTCGTTATGCAGCATGAGTATTTCAAAGTTGTCCCTTATTTACCTCGGTATGCAGCATGAGTATGTGAAAGTAGTCCCTTAGTTACCTCGTTAAACAGCCTGAGTATGTCGAATTTGTCCCTCTCCTTGCCGTCATGGATTTTCGCGATGGTGCGCGTGCGCTTATTGATCTCGTCGTAGAAGAAGTCGGCCCTCTCGTAGAATGACTTGCTGCTGTCGTACTGAGGAAAACACACAGAAATGCCAATCGTGATACATCGACTATCTCCGGAATCCTCCGCAAGATATGTTTATGCAATCTGCTGATCCAAAGTGAGACAAGGGATTGACTGCTTAGACTAGCGTTCTTGAGGAACGTATTTCAATGAAAATTATATTGAAGAATGCAATGGAGTTTTGTGATAGTCGTTTATTTTTTTAATGACTGATTTTATGTACTTTATCTAGTTGTTACATGTCATTGGAATTCACCTGCTGTTAATTATAAACATCGAAATGAAAAATGTTGTATATTTACGTTCATTAGTAAAAAAGACACAATACAATTTCAATGAACAACATACATCAATGCGACCGCCTTGCCATTGTTTCGGGGATTCTGTAAAAAAAAATATATATACCACAACATACAGTATTGCAGGTGTACTATATTCCCTTAGAATTCTACATATTAAGTTTTTTTAAACAATTGGTATTTCAATTTTGATAGCGTATTAAATAACATGAAAACAATAAATATATACCATAACATACATGTACAGTATTGCACTTGTACTTGATTCCCTTCGATCTCTACATAGTAATTTTTAAACAAACTTTTGTTATTTAATTATTTATAGTGTATTTAATCAAATTAATCCAATATGAGCCGCGCTCTTGGCAAACGGGTCTAAATGCATGTGCATAAAGAGTCGTCCCAGATAAGATAAGTATGTGCAGTCCTCATAGGCTAATCAGTGACGACACGATCCGCCTAAAATGGATTTTCACATAGAATAGAGACTTCCTTTAAGCGACACATTCCATAGAAGCGGAAAGTGTCGTCTCTGATAAGCCTGTGCGGACTGCACAGGCTAATCTGGGACGACACTGTACGCACATGCGTTTAGCTAAAACAAATACCACTTACCACAAGGCGTCGGCAGCTGGCCAAAGCACACAACCACGGAGGCAGCAAGCAACAATATCACCTTCATGGCTTCAATGTCTGTCAACTACTGGTCCAAAAACCATCGTGGCCTTCAGGCTTATAAAATAAGGCCAACATAAGTTTATATTGGGTTTCGCTTTTATATGATTGTTTTTCTTTAAACATTATTTCTTATTTAAACTGATTACAGTGATATTATGCATTCGAATCATTCATGTTTTGATGGTTTATATATATATTGCTCGCATGACTGGTGTTTGTTAATCTACATTGATTGTTTTTAAAGATTCCATTATTAAAAATAAACGTTGTTGGAATATACAAACAACATGTGTTGACCGGTATACTGTAGTATGTATAAACTTTTTTAACCCTAGTTATAAGAACCTGCAACGAATGCCTACATCCGCCTGTTTGAATATAACACGCCTTCGCTGGGATACATTAGTCATTTAACACGGCGGTTACAGGATTGATGACCAATCAACATAGGTTACAGAATTTGAGACCGATTCCATACATGTAAAAACCTATGCATGCATGAAATACAAATGTTTATATATTTGTCCTGTAATAACATATTCGAATCATATTGCACATTGTGATAATTTTGTTGTTTAATGGAAAGTAGAAATGGACTTGGCGTGTGTGCAAAATAATAATTGTAAAAACGCTGATAAATTATTCTCTTTGATTGAGTTATGGTGAGGTTTCAACAATAAAAACTAACTAGTAACACGTTTATGGTTCTCTGATCAATCCCCGCCCAACACCTGGTGTATATAATTATTTGCGTAGCTATATTTAACCATCCTTATTTGACTAATCATATAACCATATTTTAAGGAACTGTGACAGTTACAACCTTATTAAACCTTATTTATATGATGGTTATTTTTAAACAGCACACGATTTATATATTAATCATGGCCTATGTTACACAAAATGCTTTTGCAATCTCAAATCATACGGTTATCTTTTTCGCAAGGTCCATGGCAGTGTCGGAATTTGGGAACACCAGGTCAATGAATTTGGAACAATATTAAGTGGCGTTACCACTATTATCGCTTGACGCGTCATTTGTCATAGTGTATCCGAACGACGGCCGTGGCATTGACATGTGAACGATTTACTTGCCATTAAGTATAAGATAACTAGAACTCTTAGGTGAAAATGTGTATGCGTTTCTTGTGGCCCTATCTCTATTCGTGGCATTGCCATTTTCTCGTAGTTTGAAAGTCGCCAACATAACATCAGCTCAGGTCTGTCTGTTCTAAATGTAATTTTTCTAGAAAGGTAATAGTATTGCACATAAATCATAACCATATTTAGTTCATCGGTGCCGAAATTGGGCCTTACTGTGCAAATAGTCGATTCCACGTGATCCTTAAAAAACTTAATATTAACAATGTATTCATATCAGAACAGAACAGAACTTTATCACGAATTGTACATAGTACATCGTCTGTCTTAGCCATGTTATATTATACAAATCAAAAGATCACGTGAAAAGAAAGTGAGCATACAATAAAGAATAGTGTACATAACGTTTAACATATTATATGACAGTGTTTGGAAACAATCGAATTGTTAAACAATATTATTGTGACAGGGTGGCAATCGATTATCATGCTGTTTATCATTATGAAAAATAAAGCAAAATGGAAAGTGCATTAGCGTACGCATAAAATGTGGATTATTATCCTAATAATACTAATAAATAGTGCACATATCATTGAGAACGAAAAAAAAGGTTACTATTCAAGACGATCACATTTATAACGGACCAGGGCCCGTATTCACTAAGAGTATCTAAGACGGAACACTCGAAATAAGTATGGAATATTATCACCCCTGAACGTCGATAAATCAAACTCGCAGCATATAACCTTAAGCACCGACAAAAGATGACAGTCGGAATAGTTAGTATCTCTATTAATTGACAAAATCTTATATTTCAAAAGTAAATTTCAAAATTCAAAATATCAGTCCCTTTAAAATGATATTACTGTTCAAAAAGACTAGTGATGACAAATAGATTTGATAAATGTTATTAATTTACATAAATGTGTATAAAAAAGGAGAAACAAAAAGGTAAAGTGTTATGCAATAATCGCATAAAATGGATTTAACAAAATTAAAGTGGGATAAAGTCCACACTTTTTTTCCAAAGATCGATGGATAAATACCACACTTATAAAACAAATATATTCTGATAAAGGTTTTAATACAAGCTCACTCACGGATTGTGATTATAGTGAAAAAAAGCATTCAACCAAATATTTTACAATTTGTAATCAAATATATAATAGAATATGGATGCTTGAATACTACCATGGAAATACTGCTACGGTCAGGAATAATTGTATTCGTTTTTAGAAATAGAAAATAATAATAATACAAATTAGAATATTTATATAAAAAATAGATAACCTATTTTAGATCTTTTATCTGTCTTATTAGGAAATATGACAAAACTATTTCAAGATAGAGTATAGTTCCATATGTTCTTATTGTCCTTATTGATAAACAAAAGATGTATATGTTGAAATTGAAGTTTTTACCGTTAATAATAATCATATTACTTATAAGTTACCAGCGGAACACCTGTGCGAAGATTCGGAATGAAGGAAAAGCACTGAGACAGACCGAACTACCTTTGGGTGTACTATCAGAACAATTGCAAAACATTGAATAATTATTAACTGCAAATGGAAGCAAAGTGACAAAGTATTAAATACAGAGAATTTGACTGTGACCATATTAACGTATCATAGTATATCGAAGGACACAATATATACAAGAAAGTGCATTATGTGTAAAATAGTTGTACACAGATATAGCACTTACACATCCGTTACATTACATACACATTTTGTACCGTTTTGACAAATATCGTTTTTAAGTTCGGACGCTATCAACACATCCTTTATTCATTATAAAAACAACATTCCAAAACTGCATTCATTAAAACCCTGAAACATTAGCGGATCCGAATAATAAACATTAGAATGACCTACCATAAAGATTATATATATATGTATTGGTATAATATATTACATAGATTATATGACACGAATGGGATTGCTAACTTTTATATACGGAACACGTCATTATGAGATTTAAACTTAAAACATCTTAATCACCCCGGAAACCCGATCTGATGTGAAAAGTTCGACCTGCTTGGAAAAGTTTCCGATAAATTTGGCTGAATTTCGGTAGGGTAAGTAAATCCAGTTCTATAATTGTTTAAAGGCATTTTTGAATTAAAATATCTTTTGGTATATGCAAAGGAGGTATTATCATGTATGTTAGAAAAATCCAGGTTATTATTCAGGTTTAATTGAAATATGGCTATTTGAAGTCGACGATGAAGGGATTTGTCCCCTATTTAGCACTTTATTTACACATTTCTTTCAAGGTATGCCAGTGAAAAAATGTTTGCACCGAAAATGATATCCACCAATGTTCCCCGAGTAACATATCCGCCAGGGTTTCTTAAAAAAATTCGTATTGGTGGAGAAATTCGACTTTACATTCAACATGTTGATTAAAAAATGATATGACCCACTGCAGTGCCAAAGATGTCAAGATATGACAGTAGTGCAGTTCATTGATAAACTTAAAAGCTCACTATAACAGTTGATTAATGCCCACTCTGATGCATTTAGATCATTTTCATTGAACTTTGAGGTTTCATAATTATATCCGTTCTGAGGCTTAGTTAATTGCCAGCTTAAAGACGTGTGCTAAAGACAGATGAAAATTCACACGCAAGAACAGTTACATTTCTGTTTGTTCAACATATGTGGACAGAACAGGTAAAATCACGGACATTAAAAAGCCGGCTCTAACACAGTTGTGGCATATGAGTCGTGTTCTTAGAAAACTGGGCAAAATGCGTGTGCGTAAATTGTCATCCCAGATTAGCCTGTGCAGTCCGCACAGGCTAATCAGGGACGACATTTTCCGCTTTTATGGTATTTATTGTTTAAATGATGTCTCTGCTTAGCAAAAATCCAGTTAAAGCGGAAAGTGTCGTCCCGGATTAGCCTGTGCGGACTGCACAGGTTAATCTGGGATGACACTTTACGCACAAGCATTTTGCCCAGTTTTCTCAGAACACGCCACCTATGAGCCTCGCTCTTGAAAAACGGGACTCTATGCATGTGCGTAAAGTGTCGTCCCAGATTAGCCTTCGCGGACACCAGACTTGACGCACATGCATCAAGCCCGGTTTTCCTAGAGCGAGGCTCATGTGCTTTTTACAACCAAGAGAAGACGACGATGGAATAATAAGATTTAATTTCACTGACGACTTCCATACCTGTCTCAGGACAAAATTTGTGCTGGTATTATTGGTTTTAATTGAAAGGCATGGGAGCAAGCTGCTGTTTTAAAGAAAACTTAATTAATTATCTCTGTAGTCGTAGACTAGACTGTATAGTAGAACCAGATGAGGCGTTGGCCAGATGGCTATTTTGTGAAGATGGTATAATTATACTGATCCCAATGGAGGCCAAATTCTGAACGTTAATACGAAAGTGGTTTAAAGCGGACAATGAGCCAACAATACACATGTTTTATTCAAACAAATTAGGTCCATGTTTTTAAATACTTGAATTGGGGACCTAACCATCGAAGGAGCACTCGTATATATGCAAACAATTGCACTTAATATGTGATCTTTTAAAATACAAGTCTAAATTTGACACGATGTTATTCAGTTTAAAAACAGTTGTTAACTGTTCAAAGTCTGTTTGTTTTCTTCTGGTTTTCATACGCCATATAATCTGTGATGTATTTTGGGGAGGATGTTTTTATTTAGTTAACGTGTTGGAATAGGATTATGTTCTGGTTTTATAATGGGCTTATACGTCTTTGCAAGGTCACCTTTTTACATCAGCAGTTCATGAAGTAAAAATCATGTTGCGTTTACAAATACTTAAGCTATATCGATATTTTTTTCCTTCCAATTAAACGCCTAAAATTAAGACAACGTTTCGCACAACGATGATGTCGAATTACGTTCATCTCACGTGACAAACGCGTTTCATTCCAAAACATTGAATTATAATACAAATATGACATGTATCTTGTATTCTGACTAAACATACCAAACAACAAAACAAATACACAGTTATTTAATTGTGTGTTCGTTTGTATAAATTTAAACACAACGCATTGCAATAATGTTAAATGTTTTATTAACAAGGCTAACAACTTATACGATTTACGACATGTTGCATTCGTTGGGTGGGATGAAAACCATGGGATCAGATATTCCAACGGTGATGTCGTAAAAACTGAAAATCATACATACACAATATAATAGCATGAACATATTTTAAAGAAGAGAAGGCATTTTCAAATGAAAATCAATTTTAAATGTTATCTATGATTTCAAAATTAGTATCACGTGTTAAACAATTTACCCAATACGAATAAGTGCATGTGGTAATTGTAAATGGATGGAAGTTAATCAATAAACACTTTCTAAGAAGAAGAATAACATATGCATATCAATGGTCAAAAGAAGGAATCGTATATTAAAATATAAACTTCACATTCCATAATTGCTTGTGATAAGGCAAAATAGTTTTAAGTCATACTATGAATATTTTTCTTAAAATGACATGGCTTGACAGAAAAAAAGGCCTTGTCATTAGATAAATCTTACTAATACATCGATATCAGATTTAGAATAAGGACTTTACGGAGGCCAAATGCATCTTGCTACTGTTATGAATTACGAAAAGGGACCCGTCATGGTGTTACTTACTCTGACGAAACGAACCCAGTGTCGTTGGAGAAAAACGCGGAAGTGATCGGGACACAGTCAGGGTAAGTGGCAGTAATCATGAACTTCGCTGAAACGAAACATACATTCCAAGTTTAAACCTCCAATGTTTTGCACTAGAAATATCAGGACCACACGTCTACGAAATATCAAACTTGCAATTTATTTTACAAACGTTGATCAATAAAAGTGACTTTTAACCACATTTCATAAAATATCTTATTATCCTTATAACAGAACTTCGAAATGAATATACAGCAACTTATAGAACGCGATAAGAAATTAAGAAGGCGCATGTGTGCACTCTGTATTAACGACCAAACCCATGTCCAGTATGTATTTTACGACCAAGTGTCTTAGTTTGAACACGGCATAGTAATGCTTACAATGATCCTCGAACTCTCCGTCCCAGGTCTGAGCAATGAGCGACTCCCCGGGAACGCCGGAGGCACCGACTTCCGCCTCAAACAGGAACCTGGCGAATGGAGGGACGCCGAATGGTCGGAATGGTTCGTTGAGATCTGTGACGTTACACTTCCGGGTCGTCAAGTCGAGCCTGTACTTGCGTTGCTGAAGTAAACATGTTTTGTTTTCCATTATGCCTTTGAACTATTAACAATCACAGCATGCCAAACATATATTGGAGCCTTGCTCTTGAAAAACGGGACTTTATGCATGTGCAATCCGCACAGGCTAAACGGGGACGACATATTCCGCCTTAATTGGATTTTCTCTAAGAAGAGACTTCCTACAAACTAAAACGCCATAAAAGCAGAAAGTCCGCACAGACTAATCAAGGACGACCCTTTACGCATAGGCTTTTAACCTTGTTTTCCTATATCGTGTCTCATTTATTTAGCAATGTCGATCCACTGAATTTTAAAGCTATGATTTGTTGTAAAGAATAACCACTTTTGAAGCATCCCCAATGAAATTCATCGCGTTTGGATTCTGGTGTAACAATAAGTGCTGGAGCAAAGTACCGATATCTGATATTGCATTGAAGTAAATCTATCATATCATGAGTTGTAATAATAACTCTGTCATGGCAATATTTTACACAATAACATTCATTATCGGACTGAATATTATACAATACCAGGTACCTTACGTCCGTCCGTATCGATTGTAACTTCGAAATCACCTTAGCTTCAGGTAAAACGGAAATGTGTATGTTCATTTTGATTTCATCATTATGTTATTAATAAATGTATCTTTAGTTATTACTTTTATTTGAAGTCGAATTATTGCAATATATGAGCATCGCTGTGGGAAAACGGAGCTTAATGCATGTGCGTAAAGTGTCGTCCCAGATTCATAGACGACACTTTCCGCCTAAACTAGATTTTTGCTTAAAAAATATTTCCTTTAAACGAAAAATACAATAAAAGCGGAAAGTGTCGTCCCTGTTTAGCCTGTATGGACTGCACAGGCTAATATGAGACGAAACTTTACGCACATCCATTGAGCCACTTTTTCACAGAGTGGGGCTCGATTTAACTTATGATACTATACTTCTTTATTGCCATATGTGACGTGTTCTGAGAAAACTGGGCATAATGCTTGTGCGTTAAGTGTCGTCCCAGATTAGCCTGTGCATGCAGTCCGCACAGGCTAATCAGGGACGACAATTTCCGCCTAAACTGAATTTTCGCTAAGAAGAGACATCATTTAAACGAAAAATTCCATAAAAGCGAAAATTACCGTCCCTGATTAGCCTGTCCGGACTGCACAGGCTAATCTGGGATGACAATTTACGCACAAGCATTTTGCCCAGTTTTCTCAGAACACGACACTTATAATGTAGTCCCAGCTCGCCTATACTCACGATGTTGTGGAGGTACAAAGTGTCGTAGTAGTCTTTGGTGGAGCCCACCTCCTGCTCCTCGATGATGCGCACGCGTCTGTTCGCCTCGTCGTAGCTCACGCGACCATACTCCGTGAACATCTTCGATACGTCGCTCTGTAGAGGAATGCGCAACATAGGAACACGCAACATACATCGATAAGACATTTGATAACGGGATCGGTGGTTAGTAGTGTGTGTTTTTTAATCTTACTACTGAAAATGGCTGTTGTTTTGTTTCTGTGCTTGAGTGAAGTTGGTAAATACCTTCGAGAACGTGTTAAATCTACAGACAATTTCTATAATTTTACGGGAAATAATTGTTGGTCATCCGCAAATTTTCGTTGTTATTCTAAAATGAATAATTATTTGTTCAAAGCAAGACTGAATTAACTATTTTGGAAAAATTAATTACAAAATTCTATTACGTTTTACGAAGTTTATGATCTTTGTAAACATATATCAACACAGCGTGCACTCACCCTGTATATTCTTCCCTCCCATTGTTGAGGTGAATCTGAAATTGCAAACAATCTATATAAAAGCAAACTCGCGGAGCTCGATCAGATCACTTGTATGCAATATCAACAATGTAGACTGAATACGGGAGGTTTTTTTATACACGAGTTTTTTAATACGAATTTTAATCAGTCTAATATAATTATATAATTGTTTAATTGTCTCTACTTCTTCTCTTTGAACAGCATTTTACAACGTGTTGTCAATATTTCATTGACTTCATACATGTATAACTCCATCACCGTTTGGAACTATCCTTTTCTCCAAACGTTAAATGCAATTACGTTGTTGAAAACGGGCTTAATGCATGTGCGTAAAGTGTCGTCCCAGATTAGCCTGTGAAGTCCGCACAGGATAATTAGAGACGGAACTTTTCGCTTTTATGGAATTTGTCATTAACAGGAAGTCTCTTCTAAATGAAAATCCATTCTAAGCGGAAAGTGTCGTCTTTGATTAGCCCCTGCGGACAGGCTTATCAGTTTCGACACTTTGCGAACATGTATTAAGCCCCGTTTTCCCAGAGCGCGGTTCATATATAAGAGGATAAACAAAGTAGCCACTTACTGCATGGAGTTGGTTTCTGCGCTCCACAGAATGCAACCAAAGCGAAAAAGGCGAGCACGAGTTTCATTTTCAAGTCCGTCTAGCTCACTTACTCGAAGACTGTGTGAAAAATCGGTCTCCAAATGAATGACTCCATTTGTATGTTATCTGTCTGCCTAGCGGTCGCGCGATGTCCCAGATGCCAAACATCTTTTACACGGCAACGGGAACACGTTGATTTTGTTTTATAGATGATATCAAATTTTGACGTCGCGGATTTACGAAGGTAGTCGCACTTGGAGCGTATGATATGAAACAAGATAAATCGATGCAAAACAAACAAAAGCGGTTGTTGAAGACTAAAGAGACACTTTTCTTATCGTCATTTATTCGATTGCATTTTTAAGCAGGTCAAATCCAACCATGTTCTAGTAATTGGCTTAATTTATAACAAAAAAACTGTCGGTAGTTAAGAACATTATTATATGAAGTTTATAAAGTAAGACTGCTTTAACCTTGAACTTGACTGCTTTCGGAGTAAATGTAGGTTAACGTTATAATTCAGCATTAGAGCGCTAAAGGCACTGCAGTTGTTCGCTAAAGCATAACATTAGTCACTCACGGGTCTCCTTTCAAAATTAAATTATTTCTTTTTAAATCTGAAAATTCTTAATTTAAACTCAACACATCCGAGTGCGTCTTAACCCATTTATGCCTAGTGGACTCTCCCATCCTTCTAAATTGGACCAATTTATTTTCAAATTAAGGGATGTCTAGTATATTTATTTCTATATTTAGAATATTTCTTACAGAAATTCCTTTAAGCAAACAGCGCAGACCCTGATGAGACGCCGCATCATGCGGCGTCTCATTTGGGTCTACGCTGTTTGCCAAGGCCTTTTTTCTAGACGCTAGGCATAAATGGGTTAATAGAACAGTCAACAACGTCCGTGAAATGTTCAGCACGAAAAGCATCCTATGGTTGTAAAGATAACTTACTTCAAATATAACCAAAGGGTCCATTTTGGTATTAAGGTAACACGATGGAATTTGAAGACTTTGAAAACGTAAATATGATACTACGTTACAACAACATTATCCGTATGTAGTCGTATGGGGTGGGGGCTAATGGCAAACACAGTCAATAGATATGTATTCTCCATGTCTTCGTAGACATCAACCAATATAGTTATTCGACGAAAGGACCAGGTTGGAATACAACAGTGGACTTTCGTCCACCAGACGGTCTTGGTAAATGTAAGCGTGGTCAGTAAATTCATAGTTCTATTGAATGACCAATGAGAATCTTGTATCGGATCATTTAATGATCTTGATAAGACAACTATTTCGTTAGGTTGCATGGGTAAATGCCACACTGGACAGAGGACAGGAATCCCACAAAAAGTAAATGGATATTATATTAAAAGGGAGATAATACATTTGCCTGTACTTTAATTATAACTAAAACTGCCGGTATCACCAAAACAGAAATGAGGCCAACTTGATAAGATGTCCTTAACAACAATGACATGTCGAACGGTTTGGTTTTCAAGCGTTGGTGGAGTCTAGATTTGAGTTTTCCACGATAGCGAGTAGTTGCGTTCGCTCGCTCAAGAAGAAAAGAGCCATGTTGAAGTTTGTCGTTCTCGCTGCTTTGGTGGCCATCTGCGCGGCTCAAGTACCGACGAGATGTGGTGAGTAGAGATTGTATATGGCTTAATATATAATTTTATATTCAGATTTCAATTTAATCTTTATTATTGTTTTCTAAATATAAAATGACCAGTTTAATGAGATACACTTGAATACAGGAAAACTAATTAAATTTAATTTAGTATTAATGTTGCTTCTTATTATATTGAAATACAATTTAGATTGATTCCTGCAGTTGTGTTCGTAAGTCTATATTTAAATACTATATCTTAGATTAGTGTTTTATGTTGTTGACCGTGTCAAATCATTTTTATTTCATGGTTTTAGTAATAATGGAATTTATTTTAGAAACTTTAATTAACTTCGGACAGTAATTTCTGTTTATTATTAACATGCATGGTTTACCTGCAGATTCACCAAAACAATGGGAAGCAAGACGATACAGGGTACGTACGATCCGTTAAATTTTGTGTTTATTTTGTTGATATACGATATACACCCATGCATATAAATAAATGCATACAAAAATAATAATGAGATTTTGTAGCATCTATTAACATAACACTTAGGAATGTGCTAATTCATTCATCTGTCACAATACTCGAATTCAACATGTGGTCTATGTGATGGAACCAACCCAATTTCCGGGTAGAAAATTACCGTTATTTAGGGGCGCTCTGGGAAAATGCAAATGCGTAAAGTGTCGTCCCAGGTTAACCTGTGCAGTCCGCACAGGCTAATCAGGGACGACACTTTCCGCCTTTATGGTATTTTTTGTTTGAAAGAAGTCTGTTCTTAACGAAAATCCAGTATCGGTAGAAAGTGCCGTCCCTGATAAGCCTGTGCGAACTGCACAGACTAATCTGGGACGACACTTTACGCGCATGCATTTAACCCAGCAACGCAGCTCATTTAATTTACGCTCTTATGTCGTCTGCTCGGTAGATGGACCGCACGAAGCAGTACGCGGAGTTGGCCTACCACAGCTATGACGCAATCTACATGCGCACGCGCAGTATCGAGGAGGTCGATCAAGGCGTCGAGCGCGACTACTTTGACAAGCTCCACCTTCACAACGCGGTCAGTGATAACAACGAAAAGGGTTTCGTCGGTCCTTTATATATTTTATTATGGATTCAGTTGATTTTAGTTTTTATCTTTTTGGTTCATAATGTTTTTATTATCTTCCACTTTTCCTGATTGTGAATGGGTTTTTTTCTTATGTTTTTTTGTTGTTTTGTGGGGTGGTGGGGAAGGAGGATTGTATTCTCTTCTATAAAACCAGATGGTATTTCTAAAGTAAGCTTCTCATATTTTGTCCCCTATGTTCCTTATTTTATTGTGTCGGTATGTTAAAGCTTTTAGTAATGTTCCTATTGTTTTAATTTTAATTTGTATTCAAGTACACTATTCGACGTAGATATTGTTGTAATGTACACGTGTGCATTCCTGTAAGTACATGAACTGCTTTATCGTGTACATCTGTTTTCTAATATATTTTATGTCGATTCAGCACGTACTGCTCATTGAGACACAAATCCACTTTTCTTACTTTAGGGTATCGAATACGTCCTCAATCTTCGCACCAAAAAGTGCAACGTCACCAGATTAACAGACCCCTTCCGCACAATTGGAATCCCTCCTGACGCTCGCTTCCTGTTCGAGGCCACGATCGGGGCGGCCGGAATCCCCTCCGAGTACCTGATAGCCACCACCTGGGAGGGAGCCTTCCCTGACGGAGGTAGGGAGTTGCGACAAGTGTCAATATGGCAATGATATTTGTAATACTAGAAACAATTCATGCAAACCTCTAATTACAAAATTATTTATCTCAATGTTAATTCCAAACTCTAGATATAAAACAAAGTGTATATGCGTGTTCATTTGTTACAAACCATGTTTACATGAGTACTTTGACTACCAGAAAAATATATATACCAGTATCATTATATATGTCGGTCTCGAAACTTGTACCAATAATAACTTCCCGATGCATTGATGGATTTAAAAAATAATTTGATAGCAACTACAGCAACAAGTAACTATAATTAAGTAACCTGAAAGCAGCTTGTAAAATATGCATATTTTGTCTAGATATTTTGTATCTATACCCCTAGTTCATAAGCGACATTCGATGGGTTTTCTGACTAATAACAATGGCAGTTTTTGTTGATTTACGTAGCCATTTTGTTTTTAGTTGTCGGTTTTACCAGTTGATCTTCGAATACCTTTATAAATGGCCGCTAACAAAACGAATGTATACCAACCTCGTTTGTGCATGTTAAATTGCAGCCAAATATTCCGTTACCGTCGCCGAGCCCGATTGCATCCCGATCGCCTTCGACGCTGCAAGCAACACGACGCCAGAAACATTCCACGAAAGGTATGCTGGAACGTAATACTTTTGAGTCTCGCTCTGTGAAAAGGGGGTTTAACGCATGTATCTAAAGCGTCGTCACAGATTAGCCTGTGCAGTCCGCACAGGCTAATCAGAGACGACACTTTCCGCATGTCTTGTATTTTTCGTTTGAAGAAAATCTCTTCTTAGCAAAACTCCATTTAAGGCGGAAAGTGTCGTCCCTGATTAGACTGTGGGGACTATACAGGCTAATCTGGGACGACACTTAACGCGCATTCATTAAACCCCATTTTCATAGAGCGAGGCTCATTAAAAACATGTGTTGGCTTCTCGATCACCAATCTACACTGTATATAGTACATAAAATGTGTATATTAATTTTAAGCGTTTTTTTATAATAAGGGAGTGATTTATCAAATGAGTGATGTCTTGTTTATACCGTAGTAAAATTGAGCGATGAACTTAAAAATGTGATGTCATTTAATTGTCAGGCGTTCAGGACAAATTCACCCAACAGGTAATATATGGACGGATCGAGTTTCTTACTGGTAAACTATAGACAGATCCATAAAATCCACGTATCAAAAGAAAAATTTGTTTACTTTGTAAATATCATAAGCAGTTTTTTGTTAACAAATAAGACCCCGTGATTCGGTATTAAACCTTTTTTTAGAACTAAGCGGTTTGCGATATGTTTCAGGTACTTTGACCTTCACCTTGGCATTGCCGATCCAGAGGTGTTCATTCCCCCACAGGAGTGTTTAGGGCTCCATTAAATACACGCCCATCTATATTAACTATTAACCAATTCATTGATGTGGAGTCATAATAAAATACATATGTTTACCATGCTTGTTTTGTTGTATTTATGTTATGCGGTTAATGCTTACTTGTTTAAAGACATAATTCATTGAAATCTTAATTGGTTCTGTATTTTAGACCTACACACAAATTTTGACTACGTGAATCATACTTGTTTTCGCTAAAATTTGAATTATTCTTATCATTCTTTCGCAACATTAAAATAAACGTTTTCATTCCTGTTTTATTGACACAAAATAATTATTTTATGCTTGGAAGACACAATACGAAAAGGCGCATGCTAAATCTTGTGTTCCACAAGGGTCAATTCTGAAATTATTGCCATTCTGATAAATCCTATAATTGTACGTCAGAGATATAAAGACAAGAAGCTTAAACGCATTATTAGTTCATATACCATTTAATCCAAATGGCCGGCTTAACATAGATGTTAATCTTGGACGGCCCTAAAGTAATAAATAAATCCAGTTTACTTATTAGAGCGATCAAAGACATATATGAATATGAAATATGCACATTGCTTAAATCATACATAATCGTGGTCGAAGAGGCCTTGTTGGTAAACAGACGAACAATAAACTTGCATTTTCAGAAAATTACATAATAATTTATCAAATAAAAAAATATATTATGCAATACGATTATCTCGTTGAATAATGGTGTTAAAGAGTAAACAATATGAATGTTGAAGAGCATAGTTCTCGGAAAACTGGGCTAAATGCAGTTCGCACAGGGCAATCAGGTACGACACTTTCCGCTTTTATGGTATTTTTCGTTTAATGGAAGTTTCACATAAACGATATTCCAGTTTAGGCGGAAAATGTCGTACTTGATAAGCCTGTGCAGACTGAACAGGCTAATCTGATATTGCTTAATGCACATGCATTAAGCCCTGTTTTACCATAGCGCGGCACATATAAAACCTATATTAAAATATTGGATTTAAAAAAGACAATTACGCTTCAATCCAAATATATCAATCATGTGCAATAGTTTTCAGAGTTTGCATACATACACGGTTCTTGAAAATGCTGCTAATTTCACCCACAAACTGTTTAAATGAATAATTATGTTGTTTTTTTTTATGTTGAGAGTTATGTATGCCTTGTTGTCGTTGGATCTCCTTTCCAATACAAATTGTTCATTGCCGGAACAGCAAAAACTATCTCTAAAAAAAAGCATTTGTTTCGTGCATCCTTGTTCCCAATCGTAATAATTCACGTTACATTACAATACATGTGATAGGCAACGATTTAAATACTAAAAAATATACACATGTTCGTGACGTTTTGTTTAGGAGAAAGGCAAATCTTGTCAAGATATTGGTTTCAATTTACGGACTCTTAGCCTGCAGATACAAAAGTCCCGGACGAAAGTACTACTACTCTATTATTCTTCAAACAAAATTTCTAAATTGTTTTAGATTCCCTTAGCATACTACAAAACCAGCAAAGCAAATTCAAACACGTTAAACGAAAGCAACACATGCGACGTATCTGTAATTTTATTGTTACATATCAACTACATTTGAAGATGATAATGCGTGTATCTCGGCTATGTCGCTTTTTACACGCAAATACTCGGTGGGAACCATACTTCTGGATCGGGAACGCCGATGGAAAAGTCATAATACCTGAAATTATACAATGCAAAGTCTCATAGGGGCCTATACATATTAAATATAAGATTTACACGACGACAAATCTGTACATGTATTGAACTATTACAAAGAATAGAGCACATATATAGGCTAGTTTTCACATGTACAATACGCACCGTGTTTCTATGAAACCTGTGACGTCATTGTAGTAGTTGTCGCCGAGTGGCACACAGTCTGGTGACGTCACCATTGTTGTGTACCTCACTGAAAGCAAAATGAATCGCGCTCTGAGAAAACGTGATGAAATGCATGTGCGTAAAGTGTCGTCCCAGATCAGCCTGTGCAGTCCACACAGGCTAATCAGGGACGCCACGTTCCGCTTTAAATGTATTTTTGTTTTGATAAAGTCTCTTCTTAGCGAAAACCAAGTTTAGGCAGAAAGTGTCGTCCCTAATTAGTCTGTGCGGACTGCACATAAATGTATTAAACCCCTTTCAACATAGCGAGGCTCAAATAGGAAAACAGCGTGCTCAGCTATCATGATTATATGCGTCATACGATACGTACGGAAAATAACTTCGCATGATGCGTCATGCTATACGAATACCGGTACTGCGGAAAGCGGGACTGTACGATTTTGAGATGTGTTAAATTGTAATATATTGATAATAATATGTTACAATAACACAAAATAGGCAATTTTTTTTTTACATTGAAGACGAATTTCATTAAATGCAGCAAAAACAAATTAGCGCCCCGAGCCGATTGTGACGAAGATATTTCGTACATTTTATCCTACAATAACCGAAGCATTCGTCTTTTTATTAGCATCGGAGAGTTACGGATAATTCCGGTATTAATCGTGATTTCCCGAACTACACAAAGAACTTTCTATACATGAGCCTATATACACTCTTTGTTGGTTTTGTGTCGTATTTTTTAGCGTTATCCGTCTTATCTGGTTTTTTCGTCTGCTAGATTTACGCTTGATTAAATCCATGGGCTGCGCCATTTTGAAACAAATCAACTACTCTGCGCATTCGTCAACAGTCGGCTTGATCCGTAAAACTAAATTTAGATTCACATCGTACATGCATGATATACATGCTGGCTTATTTGGCTTCCAGCCATTTAAGCTTTCAGATTTAAATATCTGGCTTATTTCGCATTTTTCGACACATGTTTTTCTTAACTTTTATTTTAATTTATATTGAAATATATGTATACTAATTTTTAACACATTTAAAAAAAAATCATAAATATTTGACAAAATCGTACAGTCCCGCTTTAAATGACTGGAAGTCAAATAAGCCAGCATGTATATCATGCATGTACGATGTGAATCTAAATTTAGTTTTAGTGCAGATTCGTTCATACGACACAAAGA
>VMBQ01003026.1:91431-105370 GCA_007657795.1 Dreissena rostriformis
CCCCTCGAAGTCCTGGTCTGCATCTCTGTCCCAGGTGCGCGTCCGTCCTCTACGCCGCCACCGCCGCTGGTCCCGTCCAACTTCTGGCGGTGTAGTGGCAACCCCTTAACCACTACCCTTCATTCCATACGGACAATTAGTATTCCGCTTAGGGCCCCGATCATCGAGTTCAGGCAGTCAGCGACGTCTGCTGGAGAGGACGTCCGGCTCGAGGGATAATGGTTCTAGCTGGATAAGCAGAGCCGCCAGCAGAACATTCTATAGCCGACCCTTCTCAGCCGATGTAGTGAAACCACTATCCAGCCACGGACAATTAGCATTAAGCTTGCCGATTCTTCGGAGAGGTCTTCAAAAATATCTTCTGCGGGTGACTCTCGCCCCGGTCACGACGTGCACGCTTCAGCTGCTAACCTGCCAACTTTCAATGCACTTTTTTTCTTTCATATGCATCAGTTTTTCCGTCGATTCTCGCGGAGATTTCAGTCAAGTGAGAAAGTGACGCGTGTCATCTTGTCGTGATAATCTTATCTGCGCATGTGTGTCGTAAGTTTACTAGTAAACGCTCTTAATCCACAATGGGGGGAGGGGGTGGTCTCCCTTGAAGAGAATTCGTTTGTGCCACTATCGAAGATGTGTATTTAAAATGTTTTTAGTCTTGCTTATATTATTATCCGTAATTATTTGGAAAAAATAATAAAGAAATAGATCAGTTTAGGAAATGAAGAAAACATTGCTGGAACAGTTTAAAAATATACCATAAATACCATTACAGTTTAAGGCAAAAAAAGATGAAATTTTCAATATAAAAGTGTGTCACGGACTTACATCTTTCAAAGTATCTCTACTGAATATCTTCTGAACTACTTTAGTTGAAGTCGCTAAATTAATTTTTGCCTATAGCTTTTTATATTACTTCTTAATTCATATTCAAACATGAAATGTTAATTTAAAATAAGTTGATAACAAAGGCGCATGTGTACTTTTCAATAAGAAAATCTGCATCGGTCTGAAATGTTACAAAGATTAGCTAAGCAATATCAAAAAGTTTTGATAGTCTTGTACATTTTTATACTACCTTTAAAGTGATGCGTAAATCGGAAGTATTCAAAAAGAAAAAATACAGTTTTAGGCAGATATACATACTTTTAAATGGTCTAACTCAGCCTGAAATCTCTCGAAGTATTGTAATTTAATACCTCCGAAAATATTAAAGTTAAAAGCATAAAGTTATAGACTATAGATTTCGATATTACCTTTATACTTATACTTTATTCATTATTTCCAAAAAGAAATTATTAAGTTTTAGGCAATGGCATATTGAAAGGTGTACTTGTAAAAACGCCTACTCTGACTTTCTGAATATTATTACGTTTTGTTGCTTAATATTGGTTCAGAGACACATGTTTTGTCAAATCTCTTTTTTAAATAACTTTAAATACATCAACGATACTTTAAATATCAAAACTTTGTTTCATGTTTCACATGTTTTCAGTTCTATTGTGCAAAGTCATGAAGTTTTGTTTATAGAAATCAAGCGGGCGGACACGCTGCCGTAGCGCATGATAACGCCAGATAACAGATGCCGACAGATAAAACGAGCTCTCCCGCAGTCTTGCATCGATGTTCCCAATCTTTGTTTGATTGCCCTCTTCCAATTAGTGCAATAGAAAGGTACATTCACGCAATTTTTAAGAAAATTCGCAAACATTCAAGCTCCCTCATAAAACGGTTTCAGCAGTGATATTTATACAAAAACACAGCAATAAGTCTTCAATAAAAAACACCACAAAACGTTCACCTTTCAACATAGTCTCCAATGAAATGCACTGAAATCTTGTACACACATAGAGGATTCAGGAAATAACCACAAAAGGCATGGTTGGGATCCCTAAACGGCTTTTAACTTAACAACACAAGTTCCTATACAAGTATCATGGATTTTATTGATTGGTAGTCGAGCTGCAAATTACCACTTTGGTGTTCAATATTATCAATCACATCTTGACCTTTGTTTTTCCGGACGCTTATAATAAAGATGTGGCTGTGATTCGGGATGGAGCGAATAGAGACGATACAAATAATCCATAAATTCGCTCACTCAATACAGTGTACAATGAGTCATTTATGTTCGAGATATAGTAGGTCATGATACACGTGGCTTCCACAGAAGTGACGTGCATGTACTTCGACAAACTGGACAGGAAAGAGATGTTTAGAAAGTTGCTTCTGAGAGCCCAGAGCGACCCTCTGGAAACGCGCCAGTGGTACCTTAATTACTCTATGCCCATGAGCGATCGGGACACTGGCATCTACTGAAAGACTATCAGATGGTCACCTTTATGCCTGAGGCATAATCTTAAATAGATACTGTTTAGTCAATGAAGTGTGCAATTCATCAATATGTCTGAGACATTTTTCTACTGTAACAGATGTAAGGTCTTGGACAATTCCTTTCTGCGTCGGTCACTGGCTAGCTACACATTCATTGAATCACATCGGCACATCCAATTATAGGCACTGGACATAAGCCTCAGTTGTTCAAGGTTGTCTATGATATGCCCTAAACTGTGCCTCAGTAATTTAATGATACGTCAAAAACATGTCGGAGACAGCCTCAGACTTGTCCAAACCAAATCTTTTAGAAACTTATCCCTGTCAAAAAACCAATCACTTTATGCATATGTTTTTATATGAAATGATATGTTTAGCTATTGCACTGTTATTTACCCAAGTAGTTATTTACATATTGATATATTTGTGATATTATCCTTATGAACTTCTGTACAGCACTGTTAATTAATATCAAATTCAGCAATTTTTATTGAGATCTAAAACACATTTGTAACCGATGTCAAAGGACCAGCTAGCTGTATGTATGGCTATAGTTTCCAGACATGTTGATCATACAGTTCACATACGCAAAGCAGGAACACCATGTTTGCGAACATAGTTGATCATTTAAGGAATATCAACATTGACTTGATCTACAACAGTTCTATTATACTTGAGTATAAGTAAATACTCATTGTTCATATGTGTTTTATATTCTCTATATAGTAAAGAGAAACATTTAATAGATAAATATCAAAAGCATTTAATATGACTGCATATTATGTGAATGTGGTTTTGCGGTAGGTTAAAACTAAGATTGGTGCTATGACTGTTCGCAGTCATTGGACCAGGCACAATCTTAAGCTTGATCGGATTCTCAATCTTGAACTGGCAATCAATGGCATTCAAACATGAACTGAAACAATCAGTCTCATTGGCCGATATTTTAAGGTGAGGCTTTGGTTAAGGTCAATTTCAAATTTAAAAGGCGAGGCGTCATTAGGATTGAGATTTCATGGGCATCAATACCATTGTTTTTTACAAGATTCACTTTAAAAGTATTGATATTCCCCATACCAACTTAATATCTAAATGGTGCGTGCCAAAATCTCATTTCCTCTCCAATCTGACAATGTCACTTGACAAGAGAGTGGCGCTAATGTGTAGATTGTTAGTTGAAGACTGGTTGATCAATAACTTACCATGAGATCTGATATCTGATAATATAATTATCTGATATTCATTTCGGGCTCCAACACTATTGGTCAACACTGAGAAAAAAAATAAAACAGTCTGAAAGCAAGATGAAAACCATTTGTGTACATTCATAGTTATTTCAAACAGTTATTCTGGTTACTTTTCAAGTTGTGTTTGTGGTCCTTTGAAATATTGAACAAATGTTACGATAAAAAGTCACTACTACTAATACTCTGAAAGGGGTAGTGTATAGTCGGAGATCTGTCCGTCTGTCCGAAATCTAATTTTGCTGGAATTGATTGAGTTTGCCTGGGTCTGAAACGGCTTTCTCCGATCATCGGTTCTGCCCTACTGGTTTGTCACACTTTTTGTTTCTGCGCGAGATCTTAGATCTGACTTTGATCGAAATGACATGCAGAATCTCCATATGGTGGACATATACATGAGCGTTCCGGGCAAACCTATTTCATGAAGTTATTGCCCTTGATTATAAATATGTCATTTTAAAATATTTCGTTTCCGTGCGGGATCTCAAGAACTGATGATACGACCTTGGTGAAACTTTATATGTACTTTCCTTTTAGGGTTGACATACGCATATTGCCGGGTAATTCCACTCCGTTTCTTGTTCAGGGAAGTATTGCCTTTTGAATATTAATTCATTTCTGTATTTGATTTCGGACGCTAATGATCCGAGTTTTATGATGCTTCATATGCAGTATCCCTATTGGGTGGACATGTATATTTACACTTAGTTTCGATTAAGTCTTTTGCAGGTAGTTATTGCCCGTTGATTTATAAAATGGCATTTTTAAGTTTCTGTGTCGAATCACAACACTAATGATCCATATTTGATAAAACTTGGTATTACGGGTGGATATGCGCATATAGTCATGTCGTTTGCTCCAGTGAGTTTTCAGAACAGTTTTTCCCCTTAAATAAATAAGCGTCTCCACAATATTAATCCATTCATTAACACAGCGTGCCAGTGGGGAACTACCATCTGTTTCAATGATATCCTTATATTCAATATAGCTGCTTGATACTTAATATAATGATTGATATATCTTGTAACAGTGTTCTTGTTTAAAGTAGTTGCAACTTGGTATTGTTATATTTTTATGCAAAACTCGCTTATTGGATTCTATTATTGAGTAAATTGTATTTAATCGTGTGTCTTTTATGTCAAATTGTACTATTTATACAGTCGCAAATAAGTCACTACGGTATAGTGCATTTGCACGAGGACACACATTATCGTATGCATAGGCGGATCCAATGGGGGGGGGGGGCGGACGCGGCGTACTAAAATCGCCAAAGTAAAGTCAATTCATTTGATGTTTCACACCTTAATCACCTATTTAAACTCATTTTTCTTCTTTTCCGTACACAACATTTCCCACTTATCACAGATAATCGCAAAATGTTTTGACTATCCATCCATATTACGTATATTATTAAACTATGCACATTTTGGCATTAAAAGAAGGCACTTTGATGAAAGTACATAAGGTGTGACATGCTCGAGAAGTGGTTGTAAAAGCCTTAAAAATCACTAAAATCGTGGACCTTAATAAATAGGTTTAAACTAATAGAAATGCATGTCTAATCATTTGTTAAGTGTTTTAATGACGTGAATCCAAACATGATAACCAAATTAGTTTTTGCTCTTACTCAAAGTTTACATATGTGCATGAAAGAAAAAACTGTCATCTTTGTGAAGCACGCCATTAGGTCATCAGAACAAACATAATGCATCTGTCAAGTTAACTGTGTTTCATTTTCCAGCTTTCAAATATGGTATTATTCACATTAAATTTGCCATTGTATTTTTATATTTATTTTATGTGTGCGTTACCGTATAACAGATATTAGTTTTTTGTATCTTCAACTATGATATGATCGGAACAACTTATGAAATAATGCTTAATTTTTATTCCGCAGCGTCTTGATGTGGGAGGCATTGCCCTGTCCGTTAGTCCCTCTGTCCACTGTACGGTCTTTAAATCGGTAAGAGGTTAAGCAAATTGTCCTGATTAGTGTAGAACCAGAACTGATTAATCATTTGGACATTTATTCATAGTTAACCAAAAAATCTGAAAAATGTGCCTGGAAAAAAAGTTTGTTGGCATTTTTTTGGGCATGGCTTCTTTGTATGTTTTTTGGTATCTACATACCCTTTGCTGAAAATCTAGAGGGGATGTCACCTTCTCGGGTGCTTGACATCCTTTAAATAAGGTCAAAGGTCAATGGGTATAGTTTTCAGTTATTTAGGAGATGATATACATCTCATTGTGATTTATAACCAAAATTGAAAAGTTTAAGGCAGTAATATTGTCTGAAAATGAACATGCTTGGTTCTATTTAAAATTGTATCTATTCTGTTCACTTATACAGGTCAAAAGGTCATTTAGTGCACTTTTATGCCAAAATAAACATGACAACTGGCATTGAAAATCAACAGAATAAAATATTATGTTCAAAACGTACTTTTTAAACAATGGAATAGTTTTGGTAATTTTTGTTAACTCTATAAACATATTTGTAAAGTAAAAATAAAAAATAAAAGGATCCATTATATCGATGGTCCAAAATCAAAATGCCGAACCTACACTTTTTGGCATTTCACGATTTTGATACTGTGCAAAGCGGGAAATCAATGCGCATATATAATGAACTGCAACATACGCTTAAAAAAGACTGAAACTCATTTGTGTATTTCAGTATCTTATTACATTGTTTTTAAGTGTACATTCTTCATCCTGTTTAAACTGCATATATCTTACACTGCTGATCTAATCCCTGTTGACTTCATGCTTTTACAGAAAACCCAATACAGAAAATAGCCAGGCTTTGTAACTGAAAGTTAATGAAGAGTAAGTGCCCCTGAAAAGGAAAACGCTATTTGTATCAAGCAAAAAGTAAGACTCATTAGGAGCAAATGATATTGATTTATGCAACATTCAAAGTATATTTTATTTATAAGTGTTATCTCTTCCAGTCAAGTAGATGCTCATGAGTTGTCATATATTGCACGTTGCCCGTTTATTTGAGTATTTTGTTTCTAAATGTTTACCACTGTGGGATCTCAAATTGTATTATGTTACTGTGGATGTCTCATTTTAATCATAACTTTCGTGGCATGGTAATACAAGATCTCTAAGGAATGACACTTTTACACTGATTGGATTATTGAAATGACATCCTGGGTTTTGGTACAACATTACTCAAGGAATTTGCAGAGAAAAGGCTGAAAGAGCAGACTGTTGAATTGTATGCACCTATTCAAAAGGTACAGTCCAAAATATTTGTATATCTCTATAAGGAGACATTCAGTGAAAAGCAGAAAGTGACAACGATTTTAAAGGCTGAGAGAAAGCTAATGCAGAGACTTTTCAACGCAGCTAATTCAGGGAGAGCCGTAGAAACAGCATCTGTACTAGAACATGAACTTTCTGATGTGCCATTTTCATTTGCAAAGGCTAGTGGGAAAAAACATGAAACCCAGAAATCAAACATTCTCCAAGTGCTTACAAAGGACAGTGATATAGTGACGCCTCAAGTCGTTCCGACAACGACTGATGCAACATGTGCAATAATTGATGGACACGCGCTAATACAGAGTTTTGGTAAGCCTAAAGACTGTCAAACATTTGGACAATATACAACTATTTTTGTAACATCTGTTTAAAGGCATTTCAGCGCAAACACTACCCGAGTTGATTTGACTTTTGATCGATACTTTGGAAGTAAATCTATGAAAGAAGCAACGAGAGTTAAGAGGAAAGGAGAGCGTCGACCTATTAGGAAGCTCAAAACAAGTCCAAACGTTCCTCTTCCACAATTATTGGAACAGTATATCACACACGATGACAATAAAGCAGACGTGGCTGAATTTCTCTCAAACGAATTGCTAAAACAATCAGAAAGTCTTCCAGCAGGATCAACTTTAGTTGTTGGAGGTGAATTTCCAGGTGATGTTGATTCAAAGTCGAGTACTTTTGATGGATGCGACAAACATGTGTAAATCATGAGGAGGCAGATACGCGGATGATATTGCACTCAAGGGACGCTATTGATAGAGGCTACACGCGTTTAGAAGTATATTGTAGAGACACTGTCACGTTCAGCTCTTGTTAATATACCACCGTATAGCGGACGCCGAGGTATATATGATATCTGGTACATGAACACAAAGAAAATGTTATCCTGTGCACACAATATCTGAAAAACTAGGTGACAATGTCAGAAAAAACATTTTGGGGTTTTACGCATTGACAGGATGCGACACTATGTCTGCTCTAAATAGAATAAGAAAGAAAACCACTTGGGTGAAGAATATCGCACAACCTTATACATTGAAGGGTGTTGGAAGAGATGGTGATACTCTAGCAGTTTCTAAATTTCTGCGTGTGCTGTATGGCTGCTGTCAGGACCACCAACCAAACATTGACACATGTAGGTATCGGTTATTTTTGAAAGCCAGGAAGATATTGGATTTTTTATCTCCTACAAATGATGCGCTTAATATCACATTAAAAGGGCAAACTATCAGGCAAAGATATGGCTAAATGCCACAGATAAGGATTTTCAGCCTAATGATCCTCTTGATACTGGCGCATGGAGACTTGAAGAAATTCTTCAAAACCGGTATGGATGAGGAAACCAAATGTCCCTGCAGCATGTGTCTAGTTAGTATCATGTGGCTGTCAAATCAACTGTAGAACAGCACGATGTAAGTGCTATCGATCTGACCAAAGATGCTTGTTTGAATGTGCATGTGAAGCGAATGGCTGTTTAAACCCTAGATAATTATTGTAAACGATAAAAGATAAGGAGATAATATACTGCCATTGTAATGTTTTTGATTAAAACTGTGAATTATGTAACGTATGTTAAATACATTATCACACAAGACCGACATTATCTTCAGCATGATGATAGAGTAGGTCATAAAAGTGCATTGAAGTCAGATGAACATTTGTTTTATTTTATAAACTGTAATTCAAGATTTTGAAATATATTACTAAATAGAACACTGTTTTTGGTAAAATAATTTCTGTTTTACATTATTCATATATATTGCAATTAATACTAAGTTGGTGAAGTAAACAATAACTTATCTTGCGTGAATATGATATTATAGAACGTACAGTATTAAAAACTTCATTTGAATATACTATTTGAGCTGAAATCTTTTATTTAAAATAGTATTTAGCATAATATGCATACAAAACAATATATATTTGGACTGTAACGTAGATCACACATGTTCACTTGTTACCTCACTTTCATTGTTTAAAGTCTCGTTATTGTATTGATAGGATAATGCAGAAATAATTTTGGTTCTCATTATAAAAAAGTTGTTATATTATAAAACGCAATAAGTATTAAAAGTCTAAAAAAAGAACATTGTTTTGTTTTAATGTAGGTAACGTAATTTACAAAGTTAGGAACATTCACTTAAGATACAACAGAGAAATACTCTTTTCATCATCAAAGTATCCATCTCTCATTGAAAAGTTACTTACAAATATATAATACATGGATCTTTGGTTGGTTTCAACATACACTGCAATTTACGTTCTATACGGGTTATAAAAGTGTACTTGATGACTTTTGATCACGTATGAAAAGCCGAAATCAGTTTAAAAATGAGATAACCATTCAAGAATCAAATATAAGTCAGTTCAGGTGTAAAATCAGTAATAGTATCCGATAGTTCACAATGTTGGCAATGCTACCTCAATTTTTAAAACAAATTGTATCTATACCGAGGGAGAAAAAACACATAAAACCTTGTCTTTCGTTCACATCCCATTCAAACATGTACATGTTTTTAATGTTGTATCAAATTCAATGTTAATTGTTTGAAATAAATATGATTAAACCATTGTGATGTTTGAGACCTTGACTCAGGAATCAAGTATAAGTCATGAACATTATTTAAGTGCAGTCTATGATATTACCTGAACTGTGTCACAGTATCGTCAGTATGCGCAATACCTTCTCTTCAGTGCAAACACATGACATTTCCTCCGTATTATCAATGCTGTCCTTATCATTGTCCAAATATTGTCAATGTTGTTACTACATTATAATGCTAGGCCCTTGAGACATTGACATTATCTACATGGTATTAATCAAATCTCTACGACATTGCCTCGGTTCGTCTTTGAAATTAATTGTTACATTATTTTTGCTATTATCTGAGTTTTCGAAATCTCTGTGATATAACGTTAATTTATTCAAGAAAATAACCAAACTGATTTGTTGTTTTGCACTTTCAACTACAATGATTGATAAATGTCCTATAAGCAACTCTAAATGTTATTTACAGCACATTAATATGTTAACAAAGGAGGATTTAGGTACGACGGAAAGCGGTTTTAACGGAAATCCCAATTATAAAGCCCAAGTTTGTGTCAGACACATGTGAAAACAATGTTTTGTTTATATATTTTTGTAAAAAACATCTGTAAATACCATTTCCGAACTGGTTTATATCATAAATACCACAATAACTGTAATAACATGGGGGATTTTGGTACCCGCGCAAGCGTCTGAGAGCGTGTTTAATTTACCAAAATACCCGTAATAGATAGCCAATGTCTTTTAAAACGAATAGTTTTTGCATATGCATCATTAACAAAAGATACACAAACCCTTTAGCAGTGTTTGTGGTGGAAATATGTTCATCAAAATCAACCGGAACATCACGTAATATACAAAAATAGACGCCTTTTGGTGTAGGCGTGTCGAGTATTTATGACCGCATTCCAGGCTGTAAAATAATAACGATTTGGTCATTATTAATGGTAGAGTTTATCTACACACGATTGATGTTGATGCCTCTGGAATAAATCGAGTAAGTACACTCTACTCAAGAGTAGAGCAACAAATGTATGTCATTCGAACGTAAACATTATGAAATGTATTTCTTACAAATAAAATAGTTTCCGGTGAAATAACAGTCATTTCCTTTTATAAAAACTTATTTTTTTTTAACATTCATTAAATTATTTCCGGTGGACAGGATCATTAAGTTATATTATCTTATGCTTATAATTATAAATCAATGTATTTGGCAATTATTATTTATCCATTCCATTCTTGTGTAACCATTTCAAAAACTAAAATGTATACCAAGTATATGAGGTTTTAGGGTTTTATTTTGTCAACAATGCATAAACTCTGGACAAGTTCATTTTCTTTATATTCTGAGATCTTATCGCCGATCTATTCCTACTTATCAAAATAAGTCATTCAAGAAGTCGAGGACAATGTATTGACCTGTCTGTACTAATTTTTTTCATGCACAATTAATAAAAGAAACAGCTTGATATGCTTTATTCACAAATTTGTATTATCCGCTCAGATAACATTTCAATATAACACAATTTGTCTTATCAAACACATTTGCAAATATTGAAGACAGTATTGTTGATAAGTTTAGATACACTATGTGCTCTGTTACGTTTCCATGCGTTTATATTAAGCAGGTTACTTTAAAGTTTGCCTGTATTGATTGATTTGGGGAACTGCAAATGTAATTTTTTATTCATTGAGGTATCACTCTTGTAATTACATTGCCTTCTTTCATCAATATTAAATACCGACGTCCCGCTGTCTAACTAGCTAAATGAATCGACTATCGGAGTTCATATTCTGTCATTTTTCTGACACTCTTCTTCTTGCGCTACAGATGGCAATTTGATTGGATTCCCAAAGTCCCTAGCTTAACGCGTCTTGACGTCTATATATTGGCATCGCCTCATGAACGTATCATGAAGGGAGTTACTTTCATTCTTACAAACAAATCCTGTGATTATAAGTACGTTTATTGGCTGGAATGCACTTACTAGAGAAGTCAAGGGCACTATTTAGGTGTTAAAAGGAATTGCTTTTGAAATTGGTCGTTGATATGTTTTCTTGTTATTAATATCCAAGTGTGCCTTGCAAGGTGGATTACAGCAGTAAGAGGCTGGAAGATACTCGCACAAATGTGAAAGGTTTTACCTAAAGGCTGCTTGAAATGTCAAAAGCTGTGTAATGAGTGAACTTTATATATATGATCTAACAGCATATGCTCTTGTCTACTTGTCATTGTTTTTTGACACCCACGTGTGAGGTTAATAAGTGTAACATCATTTTGTTATTAATTTACGATGTTGGTGTTTCCCATAGATTTTCTTTTTTGCATTTTGTACATTGATGTGTGTCAACAAAATATATTATATTTCCGTTTAAGGATGTGTTGTCATTTACACTCACATATGTAACATCATTCATTGTGTTATGTTTACCTGCAAATAAACTTGTTCATGATTACAAATGTATTGAAATGTCTCATAACGTAATAGGTGATCATTTAAAAATTTGCATTAATTAGGAAGTTGGTGCTTCAATTGTATTACATACTCATTTTTTTTCAGTTGTTTACACATAGTAAAAACATTGTTTGCATTTAAATAACCAAAACATATTTGAACAACTATTTAAACTATTTATCAAAAACTCATTTATTTGTTTATAGAAGCATTAATATTGAATATTGACGAATTTTTATTAGATTAAAAAAACACATCCATTTTTAAACAAGCTAGCAATCCCTGAAGTAAATATGATTAGTGCTTACATAACTGAAATGTAATTCTGGAAAGTACCCAATTGGAAATATATGTAGTCCGGGTAGTAGGAGTTTCACCTGTGTTCTTCCACTTTCAGGTTATCGTGTTTAGTTAATTCATGATTGATAGTTGAACTGCAGATTACCAACTCGGGTGTTTGATATAATCTAACCGTTCCCTCTTTGTTTTTTCAGAAACTTATAGCAAATAGAGACGATAAAACTAATTCATAAATCCGCTCTCTATATCCAGTATACAAAGAGTCATATATATATATATATTCGAGATATAGTAGGTCATGATACACGTGGCTTCCACAAACGTGACGTTCATATATTCCGACAAACTGGGCAGGAACGAGATGCGCGGAAAGTGCTTCTGAGAACGAAGAACGATCCGATGGAAACGCGCCGCTAATACCTTAATTACCCTATGCCCATGAGTCATTGGGTCAGTGGAGTCTTCTGAAAGACTATCAGATGATCACTGATATGCCTGAGGTATTATCTAAACAATTACTGTTGAGTCAATGAAGTGTGCAATTTATCAATATGTCTGAGACATTTTCTCACTGTAGCAGATGTTAGGTCTTGGTCAATGCCTATCCGCGTTGGACACTTGCTAGCTACACATTCATTGAATCACTTCGACACATTCAATAATAGGCACTGGACATAAACCTCTGTTTTTCAAGGTCGCCTATGATATGTTCTGTACTGTGTCTCAGTATTTTAATGATACGTTAAAAACGTGACATTAAAACAGTCAAATACATGTCGGAGGCAAAACATCAGAACAAACAAACGGCATTAACAATGATTTGTCATCGAATCGACTGTTTGTACAGTCAAGGATATGTTTGTCTTTTGAAAACTTAATACCTTAATAACTCTTTGAACATGAATCATTGGGACAGTGGAATCTACTGAAACACTATCAGATGGTCACTGATATGCCTGAGGCATTATCTGAACAAATACTGTTTAGTCAATTAAGTGTGCAATTTATAAATATATCTTAGACATTTTCCCACGATAGCAGATGTAAGGTCTTGGACAATGCCTATCGTTGGACACTGGCTAGCTACACATTCATTGAATCACTTCGGCACATTCAATAATAGGCACTTGACATAAACCTCCGTTTTTTAAGGTCGCCTATGATATGTTCTGTACTGTGTCTCAGTATTTTAATGATACGTTAAAAACGTGACATTAAAACAGTCAAATACATGTCGAAGACAAAGCATCAGAACAGACAAACGGCATTAACAATGATTTGTCATCGAATCGACTGTCTGTACAGTCAAGGATATGTATGTCTTTTGAAAACTTATCCCTGTCAAAACCAATCTCTTTCTACAGATGTATTTTATATAAAAATGATACGTTTAACTGTGGTTTACCCAAGTGGTCATTAATATATTGATATTTTTAGGATATTTCCCATCAATATAAACTTCAGATTGTCTAGACATCTTTACAACACTGTTAATTAAAAGCAAAGTCAGCATCATTACTTCAATCATATTCATTTGTAATCGATGTCACAAGACCAGCTAGCTTTATATGTGGCTATAGTTTCCAGACCTGTTGATCATACAGGTCATATGCACATAACCTGTACACTAGTTTGCAAACATAGTTGATCATTTAAGTAAAATCAATATTAACAAGATCTACACAAGTTATGTGATACTCGAGTATAAGTAAATACTCATTGTTGATGTGTTTTATATATTCCATTTCTTTAGTATGCTGTTTTTGTATATAATAAAAAAA
>VMBQ01003027.1:0-11784 GCA_007657795.1 Dreissena rostriformis
GCAGACGACAAATTTCCCAGCATGCAAAGGGTTAAATATTACCAATGTCTGAATACCAATTATAGTACTAGTAGCCTTACATGTGTACATTGTACTTAGGACTCCTGTGGCCGGTTGACTTAGTTACTAAGTTACTTATGCAAAGATTTGACTTACAAATATAATTGAGCCCCGCTCTGTGAAAACTGTGCTTAAAGCATGTGCGTAAAGAATCGTCCCAGATTAGCTTGTGCAGACTGCACTTCAACGACACTTTAAGCTTTTATGGACTTTTTCGTTTAAAGGATGTCTCTTCTTAACAAAAACCCAGTCTAGGAGGAAACTGTTGTCCCTGGTTAGCTTGTTTGGACTGCACAGGCTTATCATGGACGACACGTACCACATATTCATAAAGCAGTTTTCCTAGAGACCGGCTAAATTATTATATTTTAAAATTGCTATATTTTCATAAATTTGACACAAATTATTGCAATTCATGGTTTCTTTCAACATCTTTTATTAATTAATAGTCATAATTCATTGCTTTTCAAAGATATAAACAAGTTAAGTTTAAACAATTGATTTAAAATGAGAGCACAAGTATGATATTTGAATAAGTACACATGTAGCTAAGTAAAACAAAGATCTTAATGAACATCTTAATTTAAAGTCATCCTAAGGTAAATTTGAACTACAGTTATTACTCTAAGTTTTCGGACACTCTTAATTTCGGACATCCCCTTTTTTGGCCAAAATAATTATTTTTCTTGTCTCTAAATTTTCAGACATACGGGTTATGTCCATAATTTATCATTGTAAATTTTCGGACAGAACATTTGACAGCGCTATCTTACCAGAATTTTTCCCTGGTTTTGCTATCATGCGTTTTTTATGACCAGATTAAGGTCATTAAACCTGGCAGATGAATGCCTTAGGGCAAAGGACCATTTCATAGGCTAACTGGGTAAATAACCATGTATACCGGTGATAAACAATGGTTTTACCCCAGAAAGATAACTGTGACAGAAACTAAATGCTCCAAAGCGTAATGCACCCTATTGTTATACAAACAATTGAAAGAATTAGACAACGACTGATGAACAAACAAAGAATTCATAGTTTGCAGATTTTTATTTTATTGCATTATCAAATTTTCATACTTGAGTATCGGTAAATCAAATGCTCATCTTTGAACCCGGTGGTCAAGTTGAGTCTTGTAGAAAATTTCTGTACAATACTACAGCATGTGAAATTATTTTTAAATACATATAAAAGTAATTTACTATACAGCATTGTATTTTACACGCACTTGATATTAGTCATTAATACAACGGACATAATATATATTGCATACCCGTATCTGATGGTCAATTGAATGACACCTGTTTTTTGTTTTTTTGTATCTACATTTCAGACACAAATATTTATTTGTAAGTGTCCGAGTTATTACAGTATAGTAAAATTAAAAGCACATTTTGCTTTTTTCCTCTAATAAAAGAACCAGTTTATACAGTATGGTAGTCTATAAAATCATCAATAGCCAATATTAAAGCCCCATTAATACTCAAAATATTTTACGAAATATTCGTTGACTTTGAGTGTTAATGGGGCTTTAAAGGGACTTGTTCACATTTTGGTAAATTGACTTAATTGAAAAAAATTGTTTCAGATCTGCAAATTTTGGTTGTTATTATGATATTTGCCAGGAAACAGTAATACTGAACATTTACCATGCTGTAAAATATCCATAAGATTCCATTATATGCATCTTTTGACGATTTTAAAACCTGAAAATTATAAAGCATTACAAACGCGAAATGATTGAATCATTTGGAGAGTTCTGTTGTTATCGTTATATTTTGTGTCATTACACGGATTGCTAGACTTTGACTCCAAGGGTCAGTGGTTCCAGTCCCGGTGTGGATTCTTTTTTTTTTCTTCCTTTACTTTTTCTTCCTGTTTTATACTGGAACTATTTAGTTCCGATGTTTAAATTTATCAGTTTCAACCATTAAATGACAAACATCAAAACATGCCAAAATCTTTGAAGAAGTCCCTTTAAGAAAAAAATTTACAAATGGACTAGGGACAAAACAAAAAGGTTGGATATAGTTTAAAAGGGTGGTGCATAAAAAAATGAAAGGGGGTCCAAATTTTTTCAAAAGGGTGGGGCATAAATGGAAGGCCCCCCCCCCCCATCTGATATTCTGGTTAAGCTAAATCCCTACGGACTCATTAATGATCTTATCACAAACTATGCCCTTGAGGAATCAATGTACAGACTTATCTTCTCTAGCAAGTGACTGCAATAAAAATGGGCTATATATAGCATGGTGCCTATACCACGTGATTTTTTTTAAACAAATAAGTATTTTTCAGTAAAGTGCAATCACGCATTTGTAATATGAAGTCCCCACACTGATCCCACATTTTTCTAACCGTTCAAACACTCGATTGCACTTTACTGACAAAAATTCTTACTTGTTAAAAAAAATCATGATACCTATAGAAAACTCTCACGAATGAGCGGGCTCCCCACTTTATCCCATAAAAAATGGTGAAATATTTAAAAAGACATCCTTAAAAATGTTAACTGGGTTGCGCTATATTCTCCCAACAAAAGTCAAGTGGTATAGGCACCGTGTATAGGGCTGCTTTTGTAATTTGAGTAAAGAAAGTACCCAGAAAAAAATCATGGTTCTTTAAAAATCAACTTAGAAATTTTGTCGCCATTTTTTAGATGGGGATCGACGGCAGGAAGCCTGGAGATCCAGGTAAGTAAACAAGAGGGCCAAGATCTTGGCCCTAGATCACGGCCAAGATGGCTGTAGATCGCTCACCTGTGTAGGGGCATGGCTAGTTTCGAACCAAAGTGTGTAAATTTAACACTCTTGTTAGAGAACAACAATCTGATGTCATATACAAAATATAAATTCAATTAAAACCAGTTCACCCCACACCCCCAGGTAGGGCCTATTTTGACCCCATGGGCATGATCTAAAAAAACACGTAGGAGAGGACAACTGTATGTTGTTACATGCCAAACATTACACCTCCTTGCCTTTTTCTTTTTGTTTCGAAGATTTATTACTTTAGATTATTTAAGCCAATATAAATTATGTGAGCCAGGGGAGTGGCAAGTTTTTACTCCAGAGGTATGATGTGAACAATATTTGAAGAGGACCACAAGACGATGTTTCATACCAAATAGTAAACCCCAGATCCTTATGGATTCAGAGAAAAAGATTTTTACATAAAGTCATTTACTATATAAGGCTAAATAGATCTTGTGTCCCCTGGGGCGCAGCCAGTTTTGATCACATGGGCATGATTTCAATAATCTTTGTAGAGGACCACTGGATGATGTTACAAACAAAATATTAAACCTCCGAGACATGTGGTTTCAGAGAAGATTTCAAAACTTATTTATTTTATAAGTCTATATCATGTGACCCCTTTGGCGTGGCAGTTTTGACCACACAGGTAGGATTTAAGCAATCTTTTTAGAGGACAACTCGATAATGTTACACACCAAGTATTCAACCGATGCGCCTTGCGATATCAGAGAAGCTTTTTGAAGTTTCCACTTTAAAAATCTTTTTTTAGCTTTGGTGATCACATATGCAGGGGAAAGTTACGATTTGAACAACTTTGAAAGAGGGTCACCCGAGGATCCTTCCTGTGAAGTTTCATGAAAATCCGCCAAGCGGTTTAGGAGGCAATGCTGTTTAAAGCAAATTGTTGAAAACAAAATTCACGCAACACTTCATATGAAGATGGATGCCGGAGAGCCACCTACCACAATAGCTCACCATGAACACTTCGTGCTTAAGTGAGCTAATAACACTTTGCAACGCTAGATTGGTACTGAACATAAGCAAATCAGCCCAAATGAGACATCACACCCATGGGAGTAATTAACTTGCAGGCAGTTCAGGTTTTATAAGGTTTGCTGCTCATGCATGGGTATCTTAGGTTCGAAAACCCTTTAACACTTTAATTTATTACAAAAAGTCGTTTAATTTAATTTAATTTTCTAATGGACTACAAAAAGATCAAAATGTTAATCTGAGAGGTAAAGGGAGCTACAGTTAAGTGATTAAATGAGCAGCGTTCTAGGAAAACTGGGCTAAATGCATGTGTGTAAAGTGTCGTCCCAGATTAGCCTATGCATTTTGCACGGGCTAATCACGAACGACACTTTCTGCTTTTATGGAATGTTTCGTTTAAAGAAATCTCTTTGAAACAAAAATCCAGTCTAGGCAGTTAGTTTTGTCCCTATTAGCCTGTGCTTACTGGACATGCTAATCTGGTACAACACTCCATGTACACGCATTAAGCCCAGTTTTCCAAGAACGCGACTCAAATGATTTCACAATAACTAACTGCATGTACATAAACCTTTTCAAACTAGATTCAACTTTTTATGGCTTCATTTCCAACTCTTAAAATACTGATGAGCAGCTAACAGCATAAAACCTGAACAGACTGAGAGTTACTCCCATGCTGTTCTGGTTTTATGCTGGTTGCATATAGCCATTTTTACTTTGCTTCTGAGTGGGAAAGGGTTACACTGTTTTTTTTCACCATTTTGGGAATGGGGCCAGGTCCCTTTGGATTGGGAAAAATTGCTACATTTTGACTAAAAGTGGGAAATTAGTGTTGTTGTGGTTTTGCTAACAAATGCTTCAAAATTGAGAATTAATGTTTTTTTTTTTTAATATTATATTTACTATGGTTCTTATGAGAGTTGGATTGGAGGTGAACTTACTGTTGAGATCTAACCCTCAATTGGGAATATTTAGGTGCCATTTGGGAAAAATATTCACTTGTTTCCATTGATTTTGAAACAAAAAAAACACTGGGTAAAGTGGTGTACTCACTCCTGCTCGAGCTGCCTGTGTTTCTCCGCCTGTAGCTGTTTGCCGGCCTCATCCTCCTGGGCCCTCCTGGCTGCCTCCTCCTCCTCACGACGCCTCTGCTCCTCCTCCTCTTGTCTGTAGTACAGAGAAAGAGAGACAATACTGTGTTAGTCTCCAATAAAGATCCTCCACTTTCTTCTTGGGGCAGGAATCACACACAAGACCTGTTAGCCTCGTTCTGGGAAAACTGGGCTTAATGCATGTGCATTAAGTGTCGTCCCAGATTAGCCTGTGCAGTCTCCAAAGGCTAATCAGACACTTTCCACCTACACAGGATAATTGTTAAGAAGAGACCTCCTATGACGAAAAAAATTATAAAAGCGGAAAGTGTCGTCCCTGAGTAGCCTGTGGGGACCCGCAGAGTCAGGTTGGACTGTATTCGAATAATGAAACATGAATATTCAAATATCATTCCGGTATTGGATTTCATCCCCACTATCCATTTTCAAACTTGGCCCAAATATAAATAGAATAAATTTTCTAAGAGGGTACAAAATGTGAATTCTAGAGTTTTCACAAGGTTTCACTAAAGTCACCCGAGTTTCCGACCCCCTGGCTGCCATGTTTTTTAAGAGATCTGGACAATTTACAAACTCTGCAAAGATATCATTAAAAGAAATGTTCTGAGCAAGTTTCATGAAAATTTGACACATGGGACTTCTAGTTTTAACAAGGTTTCACTATAGCAGTTTTAGAAAAGCTTCCCAGCCCCCTAAGCAATGTTTTTGGATTGACCCAAAACCATTTTCAAGCTCAGCAAAGAAATCATTTGCTTAAAAACATCTGAGGAAGTTTTATTAAAATTGGAAAAAAATGTAACAACTAAATTGTTCACAACCTTTTCCTTTAATTTGACCAATTGACCTAGTTTTTTACCCAATTTGGCCCAGTTTCAAACTTGGCCGAGATATAATTGGAACAAACGTTCTGGCCAAGTTTCATTAAGGTTTCACAATATATTTGGCTTCTCGAATGTTAACAAGGCAAATGTTGACAACAGACAATGCACAACGAATGACTGACAAGAGCTGAGTCTGCTGCTGACCATCAGCACATTGTGCTCAGTTGAGCTGAAGAGAAAACTAGAACTCCGCGAGTTGGATGTGTCGCCTGATGGTAATGGATTAACCAAGAAATTGGCCCATTTCAATAAGTCTTAGTCCAAAATAAGGTCAAGGTCAAAATGAGGTTGGGTGATGCTGGTGTGTGCAGGTTGATGAGAGACAACATCCATGCAAGTATCAAAGCTCTGTAGCAAGCGGTATTGATGTCAGACGAAACGTTAAAATGAGTTAACAAAGATTTTCGTACGGAAGGACGGACGGAGAGGACAAACGCTACATGCCTCCCGCATCGTAGAATCTATAAAAAAAAAAAAAGTTTANGTGATACGCAGCGTTTGCATGATTTGGGACATCTGCGGTGAACGATCGGAAAAATTGATAAGCCGACGCGGCGGCCCTCTGCGTTGACAATGCGACGAAACTCCGTGTTTAACGAGATAACGATAAATTTAACTTGGTTTGACTTTCTGATTTTCAAATAAAATTACATTTATTACAAGTACATATATAGAAGTAGTTGTTGTATAGAAAACTCGTTGCTTTATGACAAACAAAACGTCGTCTTTAAACTGATACTTACCAATTAATATCATAACAGTTTGCAACATTGTTTTTATTTTTATAATTTTATCCAAAGTTTTCATGTAAGCAGGTGTTTTTTCTATACGGAACATGTAAACAAATGACCGAGGACCCTACTAAAAGTCGTGCAAAAATTTGCAATATGTGTGAATTGACAGTTTGACATCATCAAAGAAAAACCGCTTCCTGTCTGAAGGCATTTAAAACACACCATTCCCGCCGACAAAATTGGCTTCCTTTATTTGGCAATCAACACGCTAAACCAATCCGGTGTTTATAACTCATTAGCATCCGTCAAAATATGTAACTGCACATGCTTAGCTGCGCCTTTTGAATCTTTTGCAGGGAGCGGGGGTGGAGTTTAACGGTGAATTGAACACGTGTTTTATGAAAGTTGAGTCCTGAATGGCCGTAATTAATGGGTATAAGCTTTGACACGAACAATAAATCTTTCTCGGATTTTCCGAGAAAGGCCGATTTCCCAACTTTTTGTACAGTTACTAATAATGGCGTCCGTGTGTTTATGAAATGCGAAACACATTCATCTTTAATAATGGTGTCTTGTTGGATTATTACTGGATTTTATTTTTTATTTTATTTTTTTGGCATGCCCAGTAGCACACTGCTAACGCAGTGTTGCGCGGCGGTCCCTGATAAGAACGGAAATTGTCTGCATTTACCAACTAGGCTAAAGTAATACACGCCGAGAGTATTAGCAAACGGGGCGGAACGCCAAGCGTTTTAGTGAGTTCACCTCGCTTTCCAACTCCGCGTAAACACTCGCTAGCTGGAAAAACCCGCGGAGGGAACGCGTTTTTTGGGGAAAACGCGTGGACTGTACTGTAGCATCACACCTTACCAAAAAAATAACATCCCGAAACAATATTCTTGTGATTGAAGTATTTTGACATTTATTTCCTTATTTTGACCCTCATGTTTTCGACCTATTACTCTAGAATCAGCTAAAAAAACGACTGTTACCTTTTCCTAGCCTTCTCCACCCTCTCTGCTTTCTGTGCCTGTAGATACGGCGTGAACTGGGGACACAGTGCCCCCAGCATGCTAACAAACTCCTTCATAGCCGCCTCCTTGGACATGTCCCCCAGCGAGATCCACATCTGCCTGCGGACAGTGGATTATGTTTGTTATTCCAAAAAAACTATCCACAATATTGGTTTTCATGGGATGCAACTGTAGGTGACTCGCAGAGTACTGTTGAAAGACAGGTTAGCAACAGTTTGATTTTTTTTAGTTCTTCAATTCATCACAGTGAAAAAATAGGTAAACACTGCTTTTTATACATTGTATTAAAGTCGCATTATTTTATTTTTGTCTGAGGAGAGTGTGGGTTACAAAAGGTTAGCTTACACACTTGTCTCAGACCCTTGGCTGCTGCTTTTGATTCAGCTTGCTTGTGAAAATTAGTACACACTAACTAGTCAGGGGTGGATATTGGCAGGGGCTCATTAGCCAAACGCCCCTTATGGCTGTGGGCTACTAGATAGATAAGATACATGTACAATCCTATATATATATATACATGTATGTACAAAAAGCATTGAAAGAAGAAAGGTGGGCAACATGGTCAAAGTGTTAACCTAGTTCCTATGAAAAGTGAAGATATTTCCTATAATTAAATATACATGTAGCTTTAACCTGTAAAGATTTAGTTAAAGCCGAATAGCAAATGCAGAGTTTGTTGTCCCTTAGAAAATCAAATTAAATTAAAGACCTTTCTTAATAGATTCAAGTTTTAAAGGCTTCATTTTCAACCCTAAGATACTGATGAGCAGCAAACAGTATTAATCCTGAACAGCCTTCTAGTGGTTGCAAGCTGTTCTGGTTTTATGCTGGTTGCATATAGCCATTTTCACTTTGCTTGGGAGTGGCCACCACATTCTGGCAAAATAATAATTATATAATAATTATCATTACAAAAACCTCCACTCAGATCAGTGCACCTACTTTCTATCATTGCCCACCACATCAAGGAAGCCAACGTCTGGGGAGGAGCCGGAACTGTACTTCCCATGGATCACCTGCTTGGTCAATGCGACCATCTTTAGCTTGTCCTTGTAACTCGGGTGCAGACCCTTGCCATCTTGATCTAGAAACACACAAATAAGGGTAAGTTTATTAGATTTGAAAATATTACTGGTATACAGGTAAATCCTCTTTAAATTTTAAAAGGACTTGTTCACTGATTGTTAAAATGACAATTTTACAACTTCTTGTCACAGATTCAGAAAAAACAACATAAATCAAGAGAGCCACAAAATTTTTGTAGACCCATGCTGGAAATACAGCTGTTTTTTTAATTATCCCATTTAAATAAGTTTTTAACTGATTGTCAATCACCAAGATTTGGTGATAGTGGTTTGTTCTCTTATTAATTAATCTTCTTAACGTCATTTGAAAAGTTAATGAAAACATACATTTAATACTAATAGCAAACAAATAACCCACACATTTTCAAAGACCAATTTTGATGGGAAGATTGGGAAACAGACAGCCAATGACATTGCTCAAAATAGAACTACTGCAATACAAGGATAATGCTGCCTGTTGAACGTAATATGTTGCATGGAAAACATTGGTGTATTGATTGTTGTACAAAAACGCACACATCACATTAGGTGATTTACGCACATTCAGCGGGAATACCCCTGTCTTGATTGGATGTCTATTTCATCAAGTCTTTAAATAATCACATATATACCTAAATTTGCTTTTTAAAATAGAATATACAGGATTATTGGGAAATGAATAGAGACGGAAAAGTAGTAAGTACGCAGTAATAGATAAGAGTTGGGTTGATACAGATGTATTGGGAATTTGGGGAATTGTTCGAGTCTGTATTATATATGGGAAAGGGTTAAAACAATGAAAAAGTATATTGTTATTAGTCCTTTTTGTAGCTGTTTTTCCTTGACTTCATTTGACTCTACAAATGAAAAAAAAAATCAAGTATGGAGAGGGAAGCCCTCTCTAACCCACCCCTAAAGGCCCCGGGGCGTCTGAAACATTCCTGTTGAAAGCACTATTGGTCAATAATGATTAGCGAGCCGACAATCTGCATTCAGGCAGGCTTTACTTGAGTAAAGAGGTACATGTAATTGACAAGGATAGTAAATTGGCCTTCAAAATTTTCTGAGAAGCCAATATTGCTATGATGATCTTAAGAATGACTAGTTGCAGTTACGGCGAAAATACATTGATCAGAAAATTTCAAGCGCATCACATACTCTGAATTCAAAATTCAAGCGCCACAGCGAGGGACCATTAAAAAGCCTGGGGAAAACACTGCAGACACAATTAACGAAGTCTATGAGACGGAACTTCTTCGGAAGCTCCGACTCAAACTAATGATACAGTCAAGTTACCATTACCAGATCAGTAGCGTAATTAAGTTGTTCTGGTGAAAAGCAATAAATGTTTTGAGTCTTCTTTTACACCAGTTTGGTAAAATATTACCTTTGCTTACTGTTTCAGCGCATATTCTTATTTTAAAACGCAGGCAAAATGTATTTATGATATTCACCTCAGAATTCATGCATTAACGGATCAGTTGTAGCCATAACGGATCACGTGATCGAAACCACTCAGGGCATCTAACACGCTATTTGAGCTGTCGAAACATGAACTGTGTTGTTTACAACGACCAAGTTACATTGCCAGTAATAAATTATATTTATTTTTTTGTTATTAATTATTTTCTTTGTGTGATCTTGTATCTACACTAAACGCATGGTGTTCTTGTGTGAATTATCTGTTGAAAATCCTTAATAGATCGAAAAGATATGGGCATCTTATAAACCATGCAAATTGTTTGAATCATTTCTAATCATCGATATTGAACCTGGAACATAAATAAAACATTTAGATTGAGATCATAAATTGATAGAATCAACAAGATTTGCATATATTTTAATATAATATATTGTCAATTTGCATATAATCACGCTTGATCCGTTATTGCCCTAATTCTTCATTTCAGTTAAGTTGTTGCACAATTAAAAACTGAAATGGACTTTTGCAGACAGACAGACAACTAAATGGCCTTAAAATTGATGGGTATACTTCTTACTTTCCAACATAGTTATAGCATGTGGCCGTGAATAATGTTCAACATCGATTTGGAAATGAGACGGAAGTCAACAAAGTCGTATATACATGTCAGCAAAACACGCCGAAATGTTTGACAAAGGGCAGGGATTTCAATAGACGCAGAATCCTGCGTTTAGACGCGAGCAATTTGAAATTTGACCCGCGCGTCAGTCAGTTTACATCTGACCATATTTCCATGATATAAATCCTGTTATGCTCCTAATTGACATTCATGCCCCAGTATTGGAAACTCGGTCAATACATAGAGGGGATACCACAGGCGTCGTTTATCTTATCTAATCTCTTCCAATAAACATGTCATCGTTTAAAGAGTGCGTATGCGCATTAATTTGGAAATTAGTAGCACATGCATATGCCGTTAAAACAGTACCTTTGAATTATGGTGCATAATCCATAATAAAATCCAAACAAAACACCGTTGACCAATTGCTTTGTAAACAAAACGAGCAACTATTAATTGACATACACTCAAAAGTTTCTTTTTGACCAGTATTATAAATTGTCAACACTTAAATCCAAACTGCGAGATCAACAATTGTTTACATCGGAAAGACCAATTAACGCCAATTAATTGACAACGAACACGGCGCCGTTCTTAGTTACACTTTTTGAGAAATAAGTTTACACAATACAGCACGTGGTCATGAAAGCTCAAAGCAGCTCTTTGAAGTGGCGCCGATTTGCGGGTTCCGTCTAGCGAATCGAGAACTTTAAATGTATTTCATGTGACGTCATTGACTAAGTTAATTGCTTAAATCGTAACCGTTACACAATCGTTTGTGAACTGTGTTAACTCGGATCGGATTTATTGTTTGTGAAAGTTTTAATTCGTTAATTAAAAAGTAATTTAAAGAAGGTGCCGAGCATCATCATCACACCTTTATGGTGAGCAATTAATTACTTATGGCGAGAAAGTTGTGAAAACAATACCCGTTCTACAATTTTATGCGGCAACACTAGAGCTGCAACGATTCGATCCGATGCATCGAAAATCGGTTCGAAATGCGTCGATTCGATTACGATACCAAACCTACCAAATTCGATTCGATTCTTTAACATATAGACAATAGACATATATATATATATATATATATATATATATACATAGA
>VMBQ01003027.1:12925-29103 GCA_007657795.1 Dreissena rostriformis
GGGCATAAAAATACGTCAATTTACGACTAATTCAACAACAACAACTACATTTTAGTTGGCCAATACATTTACCTAGGAAGTGACACTTGTGAATAACTGCAAGTAATTTATAGTGAACAAAAGTATTAATGGTGCTAGTTACATGAATTATAAATAAGTTGATACCAGTATTAAGGGGAATTAAGGGGTTTGCAATAGTATTATTCATAAAAAGATTATGATATTACTTGTGTTCCTTTATATGAATCTTTTTGTATGCAAATTATGTCATCTAAAAAATTTGAATAATACAGACAAAAACACAATTCTTGTACACCTATTTTTGCGCTTCAAAATTGACCCCAACATTTTTCAATTTGACTCCTCAAAATTTCACACCAGGGGTCATTGACTCCTTGTTTTTAAAATCTATTGAAATCCCTGAAAGAGTATCTCCGATTAGGACTCAATCAATGCGTTTTAAAGAACAGGCCTTGAAGATGCTGTGTGCAAAATATCATCTTAAAATTTCAACTATTTATCGCAATACGCAGTCTTGAACATCAAAGTGATCCGCTATGGGTAATGATCCGGTAATGGTAACTTGACTGTACCTACCAAAACGTCCCATTCCCGTAAACAAAATGTTTAGAACTAATTCAAGACTAAGCATGTGTCCTAAAACTAACTCTGTATTGAAAATAGTTAAGTTTACGAAAACGTGAAATAACATTTGACTTGACAAGAACTTGACATTTAACCGGAAGTGATCGATTTTGCTTCTTTTCATTTATATTTAGACAATCTCAGATACTTCTTGCTAATTTACCTTTATAAAAATAAAGAGCTAAGCGATAAAGATCTTCTTGTGTCATTTCTACTTCCGATGCAGAATTATTCATGCCCAATTTATCAGAACTGCCAACTTTACTCTCATCTATATGAAGCTCACTAACACTTTTCGCTAAATTGTCAGCCATGTTGATGCTTCCACGTATTGCCGACTTCCGGTTTCAGAAAAACGACACCGCACTATGTATGATACATCCAAAACATCACACACAGTACAGAGTTCTCTCATTATTTGTCGTCGTGAAGGTTAAAAGCATTAAACCAAATTCACAAAGTACATAACCTGTCGGATGGTGCTTTTCCGTGTTTGAATAGCTCTACGAATAGTATTATGTCTTCGGTTGTACCCAGGGTAGATCCAGAAAACGTCTTCACCCCCCATCATTTCCTTATTTTTTTTAATCGACCTGATTCCCTCCTTATAGTTCCTACCTCCTTTCAAGTCATTGTATTCCATCCTTCATCGCATTCTTTTATTAGTTCATGCATATAACTATCCATCCATACATTCAATCATTCAAACAACGTTAGCGCACATTTATGTCAATAGACCATTTACATTAAACATGGCAATTGATATACCGGTAGTCCTAAAAGAAGTAATTGCGTCCTTAATTAGTTCTAAGTTAGTTCTAATCACGATCCGCAAGATAGTTTTAAATGTGAAATTATACTCAATGGGACAAATTATATTTATCTGGAGGGTCCACGTATTGACGCTCCAATGTTGAAAAGTTCCCGACACTGCTAGACATGGTTAAGCGTCTGTTAAAAATGTACACTCGTTCATCCATGGCAACATTATAGTGTGGTACTCCTCCCAATGGCCTTTCAATACATAAAAGGTAATTGGTCACCCAATTAATTTCGACGATTACAATCGAATTCCTTAAACTTCTGATGGATGTGGAATAATGCGTTTACCCTGCGGAAACCCTTACGAAATTATATTTTTTATTTTTTAGAAACATATCGAATGTAAATACTTTACTTTTACTACATGTGGAGATCCACATTAAAATGTAAGTAGAGTCAATGAGTGGCCCGCTAAAGCAGGGCTTGTATAAAGGAAATTTTGGGGTAATTCACAGTTTTTGTTTCATGACTTCCGTAATTGCTGCCTCGGAACTTCCACAACTTCACAACTTTCAGTCATGGAATCATGTAAGTTCCACCACGTGACGATTAATATGTTAGGACTGACGCCACACAATACATGTTTTCTGAAAACTTCAAAATGCTGTGAGCATAATTTTCAGTACCAGATGCCAGGATGTTTTCAGTTCAGCAATGAGCTGCTACAGCCTTACAGCCTCATAATTCAGAATATATATATGTTCATTGGAGATTAAAGGTCAAAATAAGCTTTCAGCTTGTCCAACTCTTAACTTTTGTCGTTTTCTTTAGAGACATAGGAAACAAATAACTCGAATATAATTATATTTTATATGCAGCATACATATAGGTTTGACAGCCTTCCTATCAGGTTGTTTCGGACTGCGAATTTACCCTATGCCATTAGGTGGCAAATTGTCTGTTTTGCTGGTCTTAGCTTGTTCATTGATTGACATAAAGTTCGACACATGTTTGTCTAATTAGACCACGTGTCACGCATGTGCACGAGATCTTTTGAGACACAAACTCGTACGTCGGGACTTTATTTAACCTTAAAACTTCACTGGGCACAAAGAGTATACCGACCCCTGGGCATGATCTCGATTTTCGATCATTTCTTATTTCGTACAGAGGTACTGAGGCATATGAGTTATTTTATTTATCATTTGCGCACGGGATAACGGATACCTTCGACATGTGATATCAACCACGTGTGCCCGTGAACGAAAATACGTGTGCACGCGGGAGTTGACATATCATGATACGCATGTGATAGCATGACGCGCGGGCGTGGTAGTTGTCTCTCATGCCCGCTCTACGTCGCCGTCGTCCCCATTTCCCTATGCACGTGTACGTTTACGATCTGTCCAAGCCTGTTGTCATTGACAACCGCTACGATTTATAATGTCATCACATATGTAACCTTGCGCGACAGGGATTGGCATTTACGGGATAGGATGCACCTGAAGACGAGAAAATCCAGTTATTGAGACTGCATGGCGATGTCATTGTGGAAAAGAAATAAATCAGACGATAATATTATTATGGAGTTCTTGCGTTCTTATTAAAATCACTCTCAACTACATTCACGATAATAGTCCTATAGCATACGAATATAAAACAAAACAATCTGGAAGATCAAGGGTACGTTAGTTTGTCCGCCCAAGAGTTTCTTATACATTTATCTATTTTGCAACATTGAAATCTACAGCAAGTGTTCAAACCAAGACACCGCGCTAGTACACAAATAGACCGAGCAACCCGTGCTATGAAAAATTTCCCGCCTTTAGGAATGGTTCATTATGAGAAGCGGGTTAAAACGACATTTTCAAAACCGTTTGTTTAACCTTTTTTGTTTATTTCAAACAATTAATACAAAAGTAATTCAAAATATATTTAAGCGAATGAAGTACATTTTGGAACGATGCGAAGACGACATTCTGGATTTAAACGTACACAGTACAAGTATTGTTATAAATGAATTGACCTCCGCTGCAAAATGGACACGGTCCATTATTTTCTGTGTTACATGCAGTTGACATATTTGCATCAGACGACATATATTCTGAACGCCGAAAGCTTGAGAAGAAAACCTCGGACATTCTAGAATGAAAGGATTAGCTTTCAACGATGCCTTCTCAGATAACTTTGCGCTGCATAGGCATATCATAACAGGTAAGCAATTTTGGTTATATGTAGTATACGTAAATTAATACAGGGATTTTAAATTGAAGCACAATCCTGCTTTTTGACGCAAGCATTTGGCAATTTTCTTACCTTTTTACTCCTGCAAATTATCTGCCCTGCATTATTTTGATGCAAGTTTTTTCAAGAAGCTAACTCAAAAATATATTTTATACGATTTGTTTTGCACTGTATATCAATGAAGTTTAAACAAAGGCAATTTCGGTGAGCATTTAATAAACATGCAGAAACAAATATGAAACAAAATACAGTCAAGTAACCATTACCGGATCATTACCCATAGCGGATCATTTTGATGTTCAAGACTGCGTATCGCGATAAATAGCTGACATGTTTTAGATGATATTTTGCACACAGCATCTTCAAGGCGTGTTCTTTAAAACGCATTGATTGAGTCGTAATCGGAGTTACTCTTTGTCAAACATTTCGGTATGTTTCGCTGACATGTATATACGACTTTGTTGACTTCCGTCTCGTTTCCAAATCGGGGTTGAACATTTTAATCGCGGCCACATGCTATAACTCTGTTGGAAAGTAAGAAGTTTACGCATTAATTAAAGGTCATTTAGTAGTCTTTCTGCCTGCAAAAGTCCATTTTAGTTTTGATTTGTGTTTTAAGATTTTGCAACGCCTTAAATGAAATGAAGAATTACGGCAATAATGGATCAAGCGTGATAATATGCGTATTGATAATATATTATATTAAAATATATGCAAATCTTGTTGATTCTTACAATAAATGATCCCAATCTTAATGTTTTATTTATGTTCCTTGTTCAATATCGATGATTCAAACAATTTACATGGATTATAAGATGACCATTTCTTTTCGATTTATTTATTTAGGATTTTCAACAGATAATTCACACAAGAACACCATGCGTAAAGTGGAGATACAAGATCACACATAGAAGCAATTAATAATAAAAAAGATGAATATAATTTATAACTGGAAATGTAACTTGGTCATTGTAAACAACACAGTTCATGTTTCGACCGTGTTAGATGCCTTCTGAGTGGTTTCGATCACGTGATCCGTTATGGCTACAACTGATCCTTTAATGCATGAATTCTGCGGCGAAAGAAAAGGTATCACAAATACATTTTGCCTGCGTTTAAAAATGAGACTATATGCTGAATCCGTAAGCAAAGGTAATATTTAATCAAACTGGTGTAAAAGAAGTCTCAAAACATGTATTGCTTTACACCAGAACAACTTTATTACGCTACTGATCCGGTAATGGTAACTAGACTGTACTTAGTAACTCTGGACTTCAGTATTTTGCCCCTTGAAAATTTCATTTGACCCCTGACAATTTCAAGCACCGGGTAATTTGACTCCAAATGCCAAAATCTATTGATATGTTATGAACACGTCAATGGTTATCAAATAAATTTCTATTAACTAAGTTGTTTTCTTAAAACTTCGACCAAATAATTATTAAACCAAGGAAGTGTTGTATGTTGTATTTTGAGCTCACCTGAGCCACCGTGGTCACTCTATGTTCAACGTCTGTCCTTGTGCGTGGTCCTTCGTAAACTGTTAAAATTAGCTCGTTGCCACTCTAGAAGACGCATTTTATAAAGTTTTGATGAAACTTAGTCAGAAAGTTAATCTTGACAATATCTAGTCAGAGTGAGAATATGGGTTACCAGCGTCAAAAACTAGGTGGCAATGTCAAATCTTACAAAAACTTTATATAGAAAAAACACATTTACAAGTCAATCTTGATGGAACTTTGTCAAAATGTTAATCTTGACAATAATTTGATTGAGTTCAAATGTGGGTCACATGCGTTTGGAAACTAGGTTAGTTTGGAAAATCTTTGTAACCACTCTATAGGACACATTTGTGACTAAATCGTGATAAAACATGGTAACAGTACGAGTCTCGTTCTGGGAAAACTGGGCTTAATGCATGTGCATAAAGTGTCATCCCAGATTAGCCTGTGCAGTATGCACTGGCTAATTAGGGAAGAGACTTTCCGCTTAAATGGAATTTCTCGTTAAAAGGAAGTATCTTCTAAACCAAAATCCAGTCTAGGCGGAAAGTGTCATTCCTGACTGCACAGGCTAATCTGAGATGACACTTTATGCACATGCATTAGGCCCAGTTTTCCCAGAACAAGGCTCATACATTAAAACATTTCAGTGTGACAACTTGTATTATAAAGTTGTATATGGTTCAATTCTATCTGGTTTTAGAGTCTTATGGATTAAATTTCTTTCTTTCTTTTGGTCTCATGTTGGTCATTTTGTTAGAGATTATTAAACTACCCAAACACGTTTTTTTATTGTTTGTTGTGTCCCGAAAGAAGCGTATTTGGAAGACTTGTGCGTTTACACGATGAGTAAGTTAGAGACATTGTCTGACATTCTGATTAATCATTTTCAGATACGTCTGACCAAGAAGATGACGAGTCTCCCCTACCAGAGTGTAGGCGTTCATCCCAAAGGAAACAAAGCGTCAACAGTTTTCAAGGTTTGTTTCTACCATTACATTTAGCCTTGATCTAGTAAAACTTGGTTTACTGCATGTGCGTAAAGTGTAATCCTAGATTAGCTTGTGCAGTCCACACTGGCTTATCAAGGACGACACTGTCTGCTTTATGGTAGTTTTATGGTATTTTCTTCACCATTTTGTGAATGGGACCGGGTCCTTTTGGATTGGGAAAAATCACGTCGTTTTAACCTAAATTGGGAGATGAGTGTTGTTGAGTTTTCGCTAACAAATACTTTAAAATTGAGAATTAAGTTATTTCAAAATTATATTTACTAAGATTCAACTTACAGAGCTGGAATTGACATGAATTAAATGTTGAAACTTTTTTTTTGAAACCTTCCTATGGGAATTTTAGGTCCCATTTGTTGAAAATATCTACTCTTTTCCCTTGGTCCTCATACCGGACAAGAACTTTAAATAAAAAAATCAATGTGGGGCAACACTTTAGGCACATGCATGAAGCCCAGTTTTCTTAGAGCGAGGCTCAATAAGTTTGCTCATGGAAGTTGATCAGTCTGTCCATCAGTTGTCAGATCACGTCGGTTTCCACTCTCTCAAGTCCAGCACTTTTCATACGATATCCTCCAAACTTTATTATCCCCCGCCAGAGGCGGAGGGATATTGTTTTGGCGTTGTCCGTCCGTCCGTCCATCCGTCCGTCCGTCCGGAACACTTGTGTCCGGAACCATATCTTGGAAGTGCTTTGGCGGATTTCATTGAAACTTGGTATGAGTATATATATGGATAAGACGATGATGCACGCCAAATGGCATTGTACAACATCTGTTAATAACGGAGTAATGGCCCTTTGTATAGTAGTACGTTCATCTGTCCGATTTGCACCCATCCTTAAACAAAATATATGTTGCGGGGGATATCAATTCTACGAATTTGCTTGTTAACATGGTTTTGGGCATAATTATTTAGAACTGGTCTCGTCACTTATTCCATTCAATGTGTTTAACAGTTTTCCTCCAAACTTCATCAAAGTTCATAAATATGTTTGTTATAATAATATGTCCTATACAAAGTTACGTAACACACAAATCCTGGAAATGTGGAGTTGTTGTAATTAAATTATCTGAATTGCCTTTCAATTATTGCCAGTGGTCTTTTAATACTTAGCAAACTTGATGACAATCTTTGCATGCCTTGTTTCTATGGCCCTTAAATGCTATTCTATTAACCTTTTTAGCCGTTTCCATTCTACTACTCCAATCTGGGTCAAGTGTGGTCAAAAACTAGATTACCTGGTCAAGGGTTAAACACTTGGTATCTGTGAACTCACGTTAGCGCTTGAGGGGCCATCATTACACTCGTGTACAATATGTTTGCCACATCAAAGTCTGTTAATTCAAACTGAGACAAATATAGATTTTCCTTATCATACAATTTTACAGGACCAAGCCGACCATTGCTTGGGTGTTGTATGGCCACCCGGAAGTCTGAAGTTCAGAATGGGAGAGTAGCTGTCAACAAACAGTTAGTTGTTAACGTGAATACCATCGCTTCATTCAGGGGCAGAAGATCCAATGGTTTGAATATTCAGAGGAACAACCTGTTGCCATTTCCTGTATCTCGCACACCTGCCCCTCGCCTTCAGAATGTTACAATGCTGTTCTCCAACCCAAATAGACTTGCAATAAACATAGGGGTTTCTGGAAAATCCACCACCAAAGGTCAAAGGGTGCAATGTAACCTACTGGTTCTACATAGCACTGGTTCCTGTGTATCAGATGGAGCAAACCATACTAGTTACGACAACGACTTTGACAAGCTGGTCAGAAACATGTTCACAAGTCCACCTACAACAAAATGGCAACACCTGATCAAAATGCCTGGACCCATGTGGGGCATCTGGATTGGATTAGGTTTTACCATAATTGCGCGAGACAAATTTACAGGAGGACATTTCCGTGGTCACTATAAGTGAACATACAGTTGCTGTGCTAGACAGAATTGAACAGGTATAGTTGTGTGCTTATAGTATATACTCATTTATTATTATAAGTATAACCACACTATTCCACTTGCACAAATTGCAATGAGCACTGCAGATGGAAAATTCCTTTGCAAATCCGCAAGGGAAATCGAGACTGTTATCACCGACTCCCAGTCCAAGTGATCGGTTGTGCCTTCTGCAAGGACAACAAGGAGCAAAAGGAATTCTACACGACCCACATTGTGAAGGACAGCTGGGCAAGGTTATCTGTCCCATTCTGAAAAAGAACATGTGCACCATGCGTGGAGCTATTGGGGAATTCGCCCGCACTCTGGGACATTGTCCAGTCCGCGCTTGAATGGATCTGCAGTAAGACATTTCTAGTCCGTGGTAGAATGGATCTTTATTTAGGGATTGTCCAGTCCTTGTTAATGGAATTGATCTGCAGTAAAGTGCCACTGCTGGTCAAAGACTGAACATTAACAATCACACTATCTAGAGATTATATTATATGTGATTAGTATTTTATCCGCCCAAAGTCTAATGGTAATTTTCAAAGTTCTCGGCTTCTGTTGCTTCTGAAAATGTTTATATAACAATGTTTGGTCTTCTGACAGTTTTTTTTGCTGTTTAGTTTTTAATCAATAATCTTCGACTGTGTGAAAATTCTATCGTTAAAAAGATGAATTTCTGTGAGAAATATTTACTTGTGCAAATGTTATAAAACCTTGCTTTTGATACTTATGTATACATATTTTATATGTTGTATGTTTATTTTGAAATTATGATTTTAAAGCATTAACAATTTTGGTATTTGTCATCAACTCGTACTCTAAAAGAATGTGTGTGTATGTGTGTGTTTTAGCACAATTTAAAAATCTGGTAAGCATTCGATTTTTTTTGAAAGTCAAATGTTTAAGCTCATCATGCACAAGTTATTCGGGTTTTAACAGATATTTTCTGTGCAGCAAAGTTGTTAATGTTCAGTTTTATTGTTTTTATTTAGTCATGTTTATGTTAAGTTTTATTGTTTTTATTTAGTCATGTTATTTTACATTATACCATGTTGTTTTGAAATAGTATATTTTTAAGAAGTTACGTAGTTTTTGTTTTATTATCTCACCTAAGCACATAGTGCTGATGGCGAGTTTTGAAGAAACCATGTTTTTCTGTGTCTGTCAGTGCGTGTGGTGCGCCAGTCAACTTATCCTTCTAACAACTTGTCCTTAACCCCTTGACAGATTTCAACGAAATTTCACATGAATGATCCTTGGGTGACCCTCTTTCACAATAGTTCAAATCATTAAGGTCCGTTGCATATATCACTGGAGTAAACATATATTTAACAAATGAAATCTGTTAATATCTATAAAACTACAAGGGCCAGGGCTTTCACATTTGGTGTGTAGAATAGTCTAGTGGTCCTCTACAAAGTTTGTTCAAATCATGCCTCTGGGGTAAAAACTGGCAACTCTCAAAGGTTACAAAATGTAAACGTAAAACATCTCTGAAATCACTAGGGTCAGGTGTTTGATATTTGGTGCTTAACATCGTATGATGTGTTTCTGCAAAGCTTGTGTTAAACATGCCGCTTGGGTAAAATTTGACACCGCCCTAAAGGTTTATTGTTTTCCTTATATGTATATAGCGAAACATTCAAAGATATCTGAAACCGCAGGGCGGAGAGGTTTGTTAGTTGGCATCTAGCAATTATAGTGCGCCTATGCTAAATTTGTTCAAATCATGTTCCTGGGGTTAAAACTTATTGTTTTAAACGAACAAACTTAGTCTTAAGTTTTGACCAAAGGGGCATGATTTGAAAAAAATAGTCTTATAATGATATCCAGTAAAAAAAAAACTAAAGGGGGTATTATGGAATCATCTTAAATGTCTGTCTGTCCGGTGTTTGTAGAACTCAAACTTGTCCGAATGCGTTCTCTGACACTTTTAATGTACAGCATTCATGCGTGCAGGTATTTTTCCTTATGACATGAAATTGCACAGGTTTAAAATTAAATAAGTCATTCTATATGAATGCTTCATATTACACACGGCGTCGCGAAGGGGGTGTCAAAGTCTAATTAATCCAATCTTAACCAGTCCGCAACAGGTTGTCAATAATATGATTTAATATATATTAAGGAAGTGAAGTTTCAGAATGAACAGACTAGAATCACCAGATTTATTGTCGTTTGTGGAAAGATGAGCAAAAACCTGAATGATTCGGGATAAAACCTTATTTTTGTCATGCAATCATCACAGGTCTTGCACAGTTTGTCCATGACAATACTATTAATATGGAAATGAACCTTAAAGAAGGTCAGCCCAGAAACACCAGTTATTGACCTTTGTCAAAAATATGCAAAGTTTATTTTCATTCCTATCAATACTTAACGTGCATTTAAACAAAAATCTACAACCATAAGATACAATATTTAAGCAAGAATGGACAAGAATTAAGGGAGTAATTGCCATATGTTTCTAAATTAAAAACAAAAATAGACATTATATAGGATGGATACCAAAATTGTCATCCGATCTTTACCAAATCATATGCACCAGTACTTAGCTGAGCGTTTTAGGCAAGTATGGTCCTCTTGTCAGCTCACTTGAGCACACATGTGAAGCTTTAAGAGTGCCGTGATGTCCGACATCAATCAGTGAATGCGTTTGTTCGTTCGTTTGTAAACTTTTTCTTCTAACGACTTCTCATCCTGAACCGCTGGGCAGATTTTAACAAAACTTTACAGGAATGCTAATTGGGTCTCTCTTTTAAAGTTGTTTTAATAGTTCTGGTGCGCTGAATATGTAGGTTAGCAGAGATAAAAAATATAATTAAACATTGGGAAACGTAAAGAAAATCTCCTCTGAAAGCGCAAGCCTCGGAGTTTCAATGTTTGGTAATTAACATCGTATAGTGTGGCCTCTTCAAAGTTAAAAAAATAATACCCGAGGTCAAAATTAAAGTAGTCCTGGAAGCTAATTTGTTAACCTAATGTGTATATAGTGAAAACGTTTTAAATCTCTGAAACCGCAAGGATCTTAGATTTGGTATGTGACATGAAACGCCATATGTAGAGCTCATAAAAGTTTGTTCAATATAAAGAAGTGAAACTCCAGCCATGCTTCTTTGGTAAAAGTTTGCCCCGCCTAGGGGGGTCTCTCGGTTTTCAAATTTATGTACAAAGAAAACACTCTTCAATCCATGAAACTAAAACCCCTTAAGGTTTGGTATAAGGCATGTTAGATAATATGGGGGTCGTCTACCATGGTTGTTAAAATCGTGCCAATGCGGTAAAAAATGTTCCCGCCCTTGCTGCTTCTTGTTTTCCTTATATGTATACAGTGGCAATTTTAAAAATCTCTAAAACTGTATGGCTCACAGAAATGTAACAACTGATGGTGGTCCTCTAACACGGTTGGTTTTAAAACTGATGCCCCTTGGTCAAACATGATACCGCTCGGGTAGGTAACTTGTTTTCCTTGCAATGTAGTTACACTAAATAACATCAATGCGATTATCATTATTGGAACTGAACATAACTACTATACGGATCATGACTTGTATATTATGTGACACTGGACATTGCACTGAAAGTACACCAGTATAAGAATCATAACTTATACACAATATTTTACTTTACAATATACTTACAGCACACAAACATTGAGCCTCGCTTTGTGGAAACGGGGTTAAATGCATGTGCTATACTTGTGACTTCATATGATATAAACCGGGACATTACAACAACATAGCGATCATGACTTGTATACAATATTGCATAAGGCATTACAATGACAGTTCATAGACTTGCAATAATTGTAGTGACATATGATATATGTAAAAAAATATTCCAGCGAGCTGACAACGATATTAAAAACTATTTCTCAGTTTATGTCGATCAACACCCATCACCTTTATAACACCAGATGCGATTTACCATCTTGGTATATACCGGTAATGCTTAATTGAGTAACTATTTTGGTCATTAATTATGAACAGCTTCCATTATGTCCAGAACAAAACAATTGCAAATGTGATTTAAAAAATAGTTTAATCAATAAGTATTTCTACATGAATACATAGCGTACAATAAACAATATAATTCTGTTACCATGACACTCTGGTTGTTTTCTACAGACAAAGAAGGACATACAATGTGGGTTATTTTGCTATAATTATGGGCGGAGCCTTATGTTTTGAAGAATTTTCTGAAGAATTGCGGGACATAACATAAATATTACATGTCCCTACAGGGTGACAGTAAATTTGTCAACTTGAGGAAATACTTTCAACCGAGGCGAAGCCAAGGTTGACAGTATTTTTCCGAAAGTTGACAAATTTACTGTCACCCTGTCAGACATGCAATATTTATTTTATTATACTGAAAAAAATATTCAATCATTAACAATTTATATGAACCATGAACAATTTTAATATTCAATAACTGTATTTACCTCAGATTGACAGAGTTGGTCGTCTGTTTACAACGGAAATGCAAAACTGCGTACTGCGCATGTGCGAATGGGACAGTATATTTTTTACCATTCCCCACGTGATTGCTAAGGTAGCGGGCGACATTATTTTTTTGGACAGTAATTTTTTTCCCGCTGGGTCTGACAGTATTTCTATGTCATGATGGCATATGGGAGTTTAGCATTGTGAATACAAGTGAGGTATAATAATGTGAAATAACATGCATATGTTTAACGCACTCCACCAAACTCGTTTAAAACTCGAACTTCTTTTATGACCTAAACAAAAACATAATATTTTATGATACAATCTATAATAACATTTACACAAAACACTTGTTTGTTGCCAATTTGGAGTTGATTCAAAAGCAAAGGCCTTACCGTGGATTTTTACGTTAAAAACTCAACATTCTTATATAAAATATAAAAACAAAAACATAATATTTCAGGATACAATTTATAATAGCATTTACACACAACACAGAGAAACCTTTTATTTCAGCTGTGTTTGTTGCCAATCTGGAGTTGATTTCTAAGCAAAGTCCTTACTGTGGGTTTTTCTACAACAAGCTATGATTTAAAACCGTATTTTTAAAATGAAAATGTTCAGCACTTAGCTTTATCAATTAATTATGCAATACTATAAAACTATATATTAATGGAAAAACAACGTAATCAAGTGTAACAAAAGATATATTTTAAAACAAATAATAACAGAATCCATAAGTGCATAAATTCACTACAATTTTATGAAATGTAACCTGTTCTTTTTCTAACCGTGGAAAAACTCAAACACTATTTGATTATAAAAACTAAAATTTTATCATTATCCCATAGTCCGACAATAATGGAGTTTTCCCTGTAACAGACTGATGATGGGTTTACCAGTCCGTCTGCTTGTGTTAACAAAGTGGCAATCTTCTTCTGTCCTTTGCTGTCTACCTGGATAACAGAGTTGGACGTGTATCCACAGACCAGAACTTGTCCGTTAGGAGTAACGTGAACGGTATGTGGATGTTGAAGTGCAGGATCACTGAACTCGGACATGACTGTACCATCCATGGCTAGGGTGAGCAGCTTATGGTAGGAATGGTTGGACACGTATAATGTGTCACCAGCGAAGCCAACAGCACACTTGTACACTGAAAGTAAATGTGTTTGCATTTTGAAAAGCAGGACAACATATGATACAGTTATAAAAAAAAATAAGGATATTAATACACTCGGTCAAGCGAGGGCAATGCGCGTACTTATAAAATGCAAATAAATTGAATGCATATTTTCACTTATGTACTTCCGTGATTCCACAGAATTGTATTTTATAAGGAAACCCTTTACCTGTGTATTTATCGGATTCATCTTTGTACAACTTTCTCACCAGTGTCCCCGTCATCGTGTACTGGTACATTGCGGTACCAGAGGTGACATACAGGATACCCTGATGGTGGGCGATACCGTAACAACAGTGCGATAGTTGATGATCCATGTCCATTTCCAGCTTTCCATTTTTCAAACAGAAAAACTGCACAGTTCCCTTCTGTGCATTACAATGAACTACAGCCACTTTAAATGGATCAACCTGGCATAGTTCATATATACAAGAAGGCACAGAGCAAGAGCTGACCAGCTTGAACTGCTTGTCTAACAACTTCATTTTACCGTTTTTCGTATAACACTCGGCAACAAGAATATGTCCACCAGGAAGACACAGAATGCTTCTTATAGAACCAACCTTGGTGTCGTCGTTTGGTACTTTCACACAATGTTCAGTTTTTTCTCCAGTAAGAACAATCTCTTGGTCTTGCTTACTACACGCCGGTAATAATGGTTTAGCATATACAATTCTACCCATACCTGGTAGCTTGGACAAATATTGTACAATGTCCGTGTCGGGTTGAAATATGAAAACAAAATCGCTCTCTGACGAGTTTTGAAGAAGAATTTTTTCTGATTCATTTATTTTGTCTAGACTCTTCTGATATGCTATAAAGGAGAGTTCTTCGTTTCTATTTTTTACGTCCGGGACGATTGAGATGATGCAGTTTATCTCCTTTACAATCACTGAGCAGCTATCAGCTTTCTTCTCAATGGATGCGTTCAAAGTGTCCATCTTGTCCTTCATTTCTTTAAGTGTAGCATTTTGTATCTTATCTAAAGCAAGATTTATCTCAGTGCGCATTTCTTGTATTTCTTGCAATCTCGCAGTATATGAAGCTTGCAGTGAATCACCGAAGACCTTTTGTTTGTTTTGCATTTCCGTAAGTTGTTGCAGTATAGTGTGTAGTTTGATTGTCAGTTCTTGCAGGTCAAATGTTTTCTTTGCTTTGACGGCCTCAGCGATCGTGATCACTTTAATGCATTGCCTGAAACGAAAGACCGCATGTAAAGCTGAATAAGGCAGGAATAGTTTATTATTATTATATTATTATTATTATTTTTATTATTATTTATTATTATTATTTTTATTATTTAATATATTTGTGAACAGTAGGAATACGGATGGTTTAAAACAATACGTGCACATACTTAGGAGAAATAACGTCGATATGCCCCTTTATTACAAAAGAACAAGCTTTGTAATTGCAAATGGAAATACATCAAGACCGATGACTCTATATTTTATATAACTTTTCACACATTGTATGTTTATTTGTGTGTAGGTTACAATATACTAAATAATTTTGGAGTGCAATGCTATACTCTCTAAAAACATGAACATCATTTATAAGAAGACACAGTTCTCTGTAGGGGAGGCGGTAAACTACAACGGGCGAGGCATGGTATGGTATTGCGCAAGGGGGGGTTAGAGGGTTAGGGTTAGGGGTCGGGTTAGGGTTTGGGTTAGCCTAAACCCAACCCTAACCCTAACCCGACCCCTAACCCTTACCCTAACCCTTTTTTGGGGTTATCACCCCTATACCATGCCTCGCCCGTTGTAGTTTTCCGCCTCCCTTCTCTGTAGGGGCACTTGCCATGACTTTATATTAGGATGTGTCTTTGTGCATGTGGTAGGGAAAACATTGTTGTTTAACAGAAATTCACTCTTTTGCTTGAAGGTTGGAGACTACATGAGACTTTGACAGATGGCGGGAAACCCTCATCCACTGGTACGAAGCCGGCAAATAGATGGCCGTAAAACAGTGACCGTTGATTCGCGACGAGTTCTTTCTTGCATACCGCGTGACCCCCCTTTTTTATTGTTTAAATCATTGCGTCTTGGAGTGCTCTTTAAGAAAAGGTATGGGTATGGGGGTCTCTATGCGCAAAAGTTTGACTTTATTTTTTGTTAAAGTTATTGCTTTTACATTGAATTTGTGTAGGAAATCTTTTAGTATATTGTGACCTAAAGAATATATCTGGATGGTAGAGGTGGCGATACATTTAATAGAGGCATTAATAGAGGTGAAGGTACACCAAGAGGTAGCTACAGATCTCCAGGCAACACATTTAATGCGGATATAGAATATATGGGTGGTAGTGGTGGCATAACATTTAATTGAGGCATTAATAGAGGTGCAGGTACATCAAGATGTAGCTACAGATCTCAGGGTAGCACATTTAATGTGGATATAGAATATATATGGGTTGAAGCTATGGCACTACATC
>VMBQ01003027.1:30958-81070 GCA_007657795.1 Dreissena rostriformis
CAGTAACGAACAATGGTGTCATTTTAAGAGTCATGTACCGTGGCCATAGTCGACTTGCAGTAACAAACAATGGTGTCATTTTAAGAGTCATGTACTGTGGCCATAGTCGACCTGCAGTAATGAACAATGGTGTCATTTTAAGAGTCATTCACTGTAGCCATAGTCGACCTGCATTAATGAACAATGGTGCCATTTTAAGGGTCATGTACTGTGGCCATAGTCGACCTGCAGTTATGAACAATGGTGCTATTTTAAGAGTTATTCACTGTAGCCATAGTCGACCTGCAGTTTTGAACAATGGTGCCATTTTAAGGGTCATTTACTGTGGCCATAGTCGATCGACTTGCAGTAATGACCGATGGTGTCATTTTAAGATTCATTTACTGTGGCCATAGTCGACTTGCAGTAATGAACAAGTGTGCCATTATAATAGTTTTGAATGCATGAGTCATACCCAGTAACACACTGTTAGTATAAACATACATGCCTCAGTCTACTCAGTTTATTGCTAGCGCTCATCACATGCACGCGCACTATCAAGTTGTCTGATTATATTTTTATTATGGATGTACATTAAACTTATAAACCATACGTTTAGTTTATTTAGTACACCATACACATCCATATTCGACCATTGTATATAGAAGACTATTAACAGTGAATATCATTTAATTCGTATTTTAGAATGAAATGTATGTTATTGTAGTATAATTTACTTTATATCTTTTAGTCCTCCGACGTCTTTCTTGGCTATGGTCCGGCTATAGCCATGAAACTAAAGCTTCCATAACCGAAACAGCGAATGGCGTATCGAATATGGAAATGAGTGTTTCCCGTTCTGAATAAGTTGAAGCTCTACACTGCACTGTAATATTAATGTGAATGCACCTGTTGACAATAATCCTTCTATAACTTTGCAAAATTAATTCAAACACAAAGGCGTTTTGCAGAAAGAAAAATGTATAGCTATAATAAATCAAATATATAGTTCTAACATTTAACTGATTCTTAAGGTTCATATAATCATACGACTTAAATTGTGCACTTCCCGTATTGCTATCATCGATTGATAACATACTCAGTTTATAAATACACAGGATACGAACTTTAACTTTCGTTGTGTAAATGCAAATCGAAACAAAGACGCTTCGGTCAATTTATAGAACATAAGACGATATTCAGTTATAACATACACAATATAATCAAAAGTTATTTTTATAACATTTCGCCTACCTCACTGCAATTTAACTTTTATCATTAATTGTTTAAATAAACTGATTCGTTGTTTTCATCTGATTAGATCTATATTTAGAACTATTTGAGAATGTCGGACTAAAATCGTTTTTGCACGATTTTTCTGTAAAAACTAAGGACCGTTTAAATAATGTTATAAGGTCAACTTTAGTAGTTTTTTTAGCCCGCGAAAGAGGCTGAATATAGTAATTGCATCGTCAATCGTATATCCTTCCGTCCGTCAGTCTGACTCGAATCTCGAGCGGAGCAAAGCTCAGAAAGTATTGAAGTTATTCAAAGGAAACGACATAATGCATAAAGAGTATTAAGTGGAAGAACAAAGACCAAAGTACAAGAGCCATAACTCTCTCTTTATAGGTGTTTGAGAAGTTATAACCTTTAAGTAATATTTTGTGTGGTGCAAAACTCTCTAAGAATGGAAGGTATTCAAATAAAACGTTTAACATTGAAAGAGGGCATTGAGAGGAAACTCAACGTACAAAAAGCTTAAATTCCTTATCACTATTTTTGGAGTTACTGCCCTTTGCTTATATTTCTTTTCTTTTTTGGTTCTGTATAGCCTTGTATGGAGCATAACTCTGCAAGCATAATGGTAGATGGCTTTATGAAAACAATGCCAACTACAATGGACATTTATCTCTCTTAAGTATAAGTAGACTTATTGTCCATTGTTAAATTTTCATATGTCAATCATACATTCGAAAGTATGGGATGGATTAAAATAAAACTTCATACACTGATAGAGGACATTAAAGAAAGTGCAGGGTGCAAGAACCACACATTTTTTTTATAGGATTTTGGAGTTATTGGCATTTGCTTATTGTTGAATGCAGAACGAATTAGCGTCATTTTCTTAAGCATAAATGACAAAGTATTGAATAGATTCAAATAAAACTTCATATATTGATTTAGTGCTTCGAGATAAAGTGCAGAGTTAAATTACCATAACTCTGTCTTAAATAGTTATAGAGGTATTGCCCTTTTGCGTTTTATAATGCTTTGACAATATAATATATTAAGATAATGTATTAGATTCACACAGAACTTTATGTTAAAGTGCAGAGTGCAAGAATTTTAATTGTTTCATCAGTTATTGCCCTTTGTATATTAAGTGTGCAGAACCCAATTACATGATGCTACTTTAATGTACAGCCCATAGATCAAAAGCGATAAAATGGATTCGAACTTAATTAATTATAATGATATAAGCCTTGTGAAGAACAAAGTACAAGAACCATAACTCTTTCTTGTTTAAAGAATAACCATAAGTATAAAATTGATTGTAATGAAAGTTCTTATTGAGATTGAGATTGGGATTGAGATTTTCAACGCATGAATCCAATTTGTAGTTTTTGCCAACTATAAAGGTTTATCTCAAAACAATACTTCGGATATTTTCGATACATAAAGCGACAAAACTGGTCAAAAGCTGTAATCAAGTAAAATTCTTTTGGCGTCAAGATTTCTCCGCATACACTTATATAGCTGATCATTTTTCCACTTACAAAGATCAATATATTAAGTTGAATTCAGTACAATATTTTGTCAGTGTTGGAAATGAATGATCTCAATTTTTGTCAGCATAATATCAAATATAGCGATGCATTGAACTTTGCATTACACAAAAGTCACTCATCTTGTAGTAATTAACTGTTTATCCGATAATCGCATAATAGAATTGCATATTTGATTTTGATTAATGTTACAACTTTGAAGGTAAAACTAAATTGTTGCTGACCCGCATGGGAAAGCTTCTAGATATTGACAATCACACCATCTGTAAACGCCTCTTATTGAAGTTGTGTGTGTGTGTGTGTGTGTGTGTGTGTGTGTGTGTGTGCGTGTGTGTGTGTGTGTGTGTGTGTTTCGAAGTTTATAAGGTCCTTGTTCACCTGAGGCTAAACTATGTGAGAACCAGAAGTGTGTTCAAGCACTCCTGTCTTATCAATTTACTAGTCTCACAAACATTGGCTTTTATTTACTGAACTATATTTACTTTTGGCGTGGTCTTGTATTGGTGTGTGTGGGAATGTGGGAATCCGGAGTACCCGGAGGAAAACCAAAACTGTCCGATATGGTGAGCACAAACCTAACTCACTTAATCCTTTTGAAGCTGGTAGACCGTTTATCTATATAAAGAAGATAATCTGTATTCTTGGCACCAAAGATTTCGTGACGATGTTGGTCCGTGACGATGTTGGTCCGTGCCGTTTGCGATTTTAATTACAGCCGCTTCAGAACACTTCTCTAAAGGAAAGGCTCCGTCTCGAAAAATTCGGACCGCGGCCGCGGCCGCGCCCGTGGCGCCTAAGGTTACGGTTACACCGCCTATGAGTTTATATCAAAATAAAAGTCTAATTATTGTTTACTCAATACAATGTAAAAGTTTACAATGGTATAATATAGTTTGATGACATCCTATGCAAACTTTGAGGTATCGAGCTAGAATCGAATCAACTTTAATGCATGACTTCATTTGTATTTTTATCCCGAGGAAAATAACGACTGATAAAGCTAGAAATTTGTATCATAAAGTTGCTAATCAGGGATTTGTAAAGAGGTGCGGTAAAAGCCAGTTTTTTAAAGACAAACCTTAGCTAATCTGCAAAGATAAATGTCGAAAACGGAGTCGATCGAAAAATCAAGACAATAACTGTTTGTGAAATTCAGAAATGTGTATTCGCGAAAAAATATCGCATATCAATGATACTAAACAATAAATGGTTGCTTTTGGAAATTAACCTACAATATAATAAGCACTCTTAACTGGAGTAATGAAACTCTTTTTTAAACAAAAATGTATACAATTCCAGTCTGCATCAGCGTTTATCTGTTACAGCCTACGATGTATCCTCACACAGCTGTTTCACCAGTTCCTTAGTCCCCACTCAATGTGAAACGGTGCACTACGGTATCCGAGGTAATGAACAGGTAAACCTGGTGATAGATAATACCAACGCACCTATTATGTAGCTTAAGTTCCATGTCTATCAGCAGATACCCATCGATGACGAAAATAAACTGTGAGGTACAATTGATCACAGTAACACCCAACTCCGAGGTAGAGAGGGATGAACCTCGCCGAGATTGACCACTGGATGTTGAACGTTGATCAACTTCAGTCTGTTGTAACCGGAGACCTTATCGAGCATTAGGTAGACAACTTAGAACTCTGATCTGGGAGCATGCACTTGAATCACTTGCCATTTTCACCTTTCGTCACAGTGATCATCTTCTTTGTTGTATCCTATCTGTTTAAACATATACGTTTTGTATTTAAATGTTAATCATCTTCTGCGTGTGCTATTATATTTAGTTCTGGTGCGTTTAAAGTACAATAATAGATACGATTTCCAAGAAATTCTTCAACGTGTCGTAAACCATGGAGTGTTATTGTGAGGAGAACTTCATTATTAATTTAACATTGAAAAAAAAAATGCACATGTGTTGATCAATAAAACCAAATTGCACATATATGTATACATGTTTATCCATAAATTCTTAAATTATTACAAGTAAAATTAGATTGATAATACAGTGTATGCCATATTGGACAATCTGCACTTTAGGTTATGCCCATTTGACATGAGAACATTTGCAAAATCTATACTTTCTTATATATTACTTAAATGTCCATCTTAACTCGAGCAATCTTACAGCGCATGTGAACAACTGTTTTATTTGATGTACACATACTAAAAGAGTCTAGTTTTGTATACCAGCGACATATTTTCTGTCCCCACTCATGAGAAAAAATGTAAAAATGTCTACCATATAAATAGTAAGACTGCATTTTTGTTAAATTGTTAACCGAACCTTGTAAATGAGTAAGACATACTTTTCGTGTTTTATGTAACCGCACTCCCACCAGATAGGCATGCCGGCAATGTATTACTGGAATGCAAATCTGGACTAGATCAGAGAAAATCAGAAATGATCCATTTTCGGTTTGAACGAATGAAAACATGCCTTAGCCGACGAATGTTTTCATTTTCATCCATTTTGATACAAACATAGTATACTGATCCCCTTGAATTAACCAGTGTTGCTGAATGAGCAACAAACATTCATTTTTATACATGGATATATACAGATTTTATTAAACATAAAACTACTTAATAGCATTATAGCCGAATGAATAATTGCCTAAGGAATAACACCTCTATTATTTTAAGTATTTACATCATGAACCATGTCTTTTTGAGTTTGAATACACATTACTTTGTGCACAAGATGTAAACATGACATTCGTATACATACATAAGATGAATAATGTATTTCAATGCATGTGAACAAAAGCTTAACAATAGCTAAAATATACATGTGTTAGTATATTTTGATTTCAATAAAATTGTGACACATACAATATTGATGCATACGCAGTATGCTTATCACAAAGTGATACGATATTCATAAATAACAGAATACCGGAAATAGTCACAAGTCCTACAACAAAAGTACGCCGGATTCAGTGTGGATTGCGACCATCCTTCAAATTGTCATTATTTACACAATATATTCAGCTACATTTAAATGTAACACAGTTAGTTGTCATTTGGAATTGGACACATATAACTTGTCACCATAAGGAGAAACGTAAAAAAAAAAAAACAGAAAAAAAAACAATAATTATAAACTATTTACATATATTTTGAAAGGCATCTATTTTAATATAAATTGCGATTTAATAGTTATCTTAACAAATTATATGTCTTATTCTTATGTGAATATTAACTCATAACAAGCGAATAACTTTAAGTTGTTCCTTTCATGATTTTTAATATTTAGACGCTTGTACCGCAACGTGTTGTGAAATTATTTTGTATCATTTTATTAACAATAAAATACAGTCGTGACACGTAAAATAACCAAATGTATGGATGAATTTCTGTGACATTGATTTCATCCTTGTCAAAACGTTATCTGATTTGGCAAAATTCACATAAATTTATTGAGATTTTTGAAGTGCCGTTACTATCAAAATCCTGCAAAAAGAAAGAACCACTGGAGTATGTCCAAACAAAACAACAATGTACGCAATGTTACTGGTAAATAATATTATGGATTTTATGCGGGCCGTGAGGTATTTAGATTGTGAGTTCGCTTTATTTACAGAGATCTTTCACGAACAAACCCACTCTCAATGAACACAAGACAATCGACACCTTCAGAACGTGCTTGAAATAACTGAGCGATACAAACTGGTTGGATAATTTTACCCAATTTTTTTTTTAAGAAGATATACTTTTCCAATACAGTGTAACATTTTGAGACATGTAACTTAATGTAGAAGGATACATTTGTCATTGTTCCTTCGTTAACATAATTATGTTTAAAGCAGTAAACAGATATTCAAATTTCCCAAATGTAGGTTTAATATTTCAAATATTGGTCAAAAACATGTAAAATTATTGACTCCAATGTAAGTTTGTAAAAAAATAAAAATATTAATATGAAGATCTCAAATCGTGATCTCACGTTCTCGCGTTCTCGCGTTCTCGCGTCGTGGTTTCGTTACTTCGTATCGTGTCCACGCATTATCGCGCTTTAAATCTGTACGACGACAACGCGAAGCAACGAGTGGCCATTGAGGAACACCGTAGCGATCAAATCAGAGCGCTCTCTTGTGATGTATCAGCTTGTCAGTACAATCTTAGGCGCGATATAGTGTGGATATAATGTTATTAGGCGGTTTAAAGCATTCTCAAAACGAACATAGGCTTGATTTTGAGATTTCAACGCGGATCAGAAGCGTTTCGCCTCTTAAACCGCCAACAACTATAGTAGTTTAACCTCACCATTACTTAAAACATTCCATATACAATGTTGTGTTTATAACCAAATACTTATCCCATAATGTTATATTTTCACTACAGTATTTCCTTTTGTCGATGTTGCACATATCTTATTTTTATGCTTAGTGTGATGTCATACGGGACATATACTATTTAATGGCTGTTTTCTTACGATACTTCATTAACAGTGGTGGAACAAATATGATTTCATAGAATAGAGACAAACATAACCAACATTCAAACATTCAGCAATACTCTCATTGTAAAACGGTGTCGTAAAATGCACGCAAAATCAGTGGTGGGCGTTGTCTTTAATTAGGTATAATTGAATTCGCAAACTTACACGACATTTAAACATTTCATAAGATTGTTACTAAGAGACGTATCATTTAATTATACGCGTGATATTGCATTTCCTTGAAATTACAGTAAAATAAGGTTTACATGTTTTTGTTCACCTCCAGCAAACCACAAAGCATACATTCAAAAATGAAACAGATTATACATTGATAATACGCATATTTGACAGAGAGTGTTCAGGTATGCACGTGTGAAATTCAAATTTTGCAGATACGGACGAATTTTTTTGTGTTAAAGATATGTTGTAAAAATTGTGCCAATGCTTTATATCAACTTTAATAATCTTAAAAAATACTCGTCATTATAAATGTACTAAGATATGCAAAAATCATTATCTTAATATTCAGATTATAGGACAAAAAAAGTTCGTTATTTCTACACAAACACGACAAATTTATTTTGATCAGCCACTTGCATTCGTCTAATTTTGGTATATGTATGTCTTTGAATATGCATCACGATAATAATACCAAACGCGATTAATGAAGTACAAACCAACAAAATAAAATAGGTATTCGGCAGAACATTATTTGACTTCAAACAACAACATGTTGTTATTTTTCCATTGTCCAACAATGATAGTATCGTTTTTATTGCAGACGACGGACAATGGGTGACGTATTCCATATTTCGGTGTAACCAGAGTGTCAATCTTCGTCTTACCCTCCGCATCAACCTGTATAACAGTACTTGACCCGCACCCAGAGACCATAATTTTTCCTGCAGGTGTCACATGTAATCCACGTGGTATTTGTAATTCCGGGTCGGTAAAGTAAGAAAGGACTGTTCCATCCATGGACAGTGTGAGAAGCTTTTGCTTAAGAGGAATATTAATATACAACTTGTCACCACCATGGCCAACGGTACACTTCAACATGTCTGAAATCATACAAAATCTATCAAAACTAAGTATTTATGGATATTTAGAAATATGTTTGGTTTACTTTAATATACAATTAGTGATCTAAGAATATTATACTCATATTAATATTAACGAACAACAAGCAAACAATGAAATATCTAAAACTGTCTTATATATAGAAACCTTCAACAAGTTTGATTAAATAATAAAATGATACCAACTCGTAATCCTTGACAGTTGTTCCAATAAGTATATGTTTTAATGTTAAACATATTACCACTGACAGTAACAGTAAATAAATTCGCGATACGGACAATAAAGTGGCATTGATTGAGTCCTTGTCAAATTGCGATAAAACAAACTGGACACAACCTTATTGTCGAAAGAAATGTTGTTTAGTTATTCAATCATACACATGTATATACAGAATAGTCACTGGATACCATTACAATCACGTTCACTTAACAGACACTGACGAACTTTTGTACTTTGGACAAGTTGTTTTCATTTACACAGTTAACTCCTTATTAGTTAAGTTGGTGTACTGAAAGAAGAACATAATTAATGTTCATCGTAATTTCATGACAAATACATATGCATACCTGACGAGTTGCCTGTTGTATCTTCGTACAGCTTTCTCACCAGTGTCCCCATCATAGTGTACTGGTCCAGTGCTGTGCCAGAGGTGATATACAGGATACCCTGATGGTGGGCAATACCGAAACATGGGTGTGGTAATTCATAGTTCATGCCCATCACCAGCTTTCCAGTATACACAGAAGACATCTGAATCTTATGCATGTTAGCGCTACTATGAACAACGGCAACTTTATAGGAACCGATATTGCATATGTCATGTATTATAGGTGGCACAGGACAATGACTGACCAGCCGACAATTCTGATCTAACAATTGCAATCTGTTGTTTCCAGAGTCTGCAACAAGAATCTGTCCATCGGGTAGACAACATATACTTCTTATGTCACAAGCATTTGTGTCCACACCTGGTACTGTAACGCTACAGTCAGTCCTTTTCCCACTCATATTGATTTTCCTGTCAGGGTTCGTGTCACCTATCAGTAACTGTGAACTATTCAGCTCATTTGTACCCAATCCTGATAGTTTAGACAAAACTTCACAATCTCCGTGTTGGCATGGAATTTCAACATGAATTCAGTCTTAAAACATGTGTCTTTCATGTATCTTTCTGATTCCTGTATTTTGTCCAGACTCTTCTGATAGGCTACAAAAGCTAGGTGGCTACTCTTATTTTCAAAATCCGGGATCATGTTTCTTAGGTGCTTCAACTCGTCATGAATTTTGGTGCAGCGGTCAGCATCTGCCTTAAGGGAATCTTTCAGATGGTTCTTTAGAGTATCCATTCCGTTCAATATGGCACTTTCAAGCTTGTCTAAGATTTATCTCATTGCGCACTTCCCGTAATTCTTTCAACATGTCATTGTATGAGGCTTGCAGAGACTGGCTGCTACTCTTCTGAGTGTTTTGTATGTTTGTTAACTGTTTCAGAGTAGAGTGGATTGTTGCCGATATTTCATGAAGGTTAACATTTGGACGATGTTTCACTGAATCAGCATTAATCGTCACATCAGAACATTGCATGAAAAAAACAACATTCATTACAATGTATTAAACGACGGAGACAAGCAAAATTTAAAACAGTTTAGTGGCAATTTGTAGAGGACATTCTCCGCACGTTATATTGCTATTATCTATAAATAATAGACAAAGAAAAACGCATGTAATACAATAAAACACTGATAAACTCAACATGTGATATGGTAAATTAATAGAACTTAATTACCTGTGTTTCAGTAGCACACAGGTAACCCAGCACAACTGGCCGTGATCTTCACAGAACAGTTCTATTTTCTAATCGCCGTGTACTTCACATCTATCCAGAAAGTCTTCCGTCGCCTTGGACACCGGCCACTTGTTCTTTTCCCCTTTCCCATAGGTGTTGTGCTTTTTAAACAGCTGGTTGTGGAGAATTAAACATTGGCCGCAATAAAACTGTGTGCACAAGCGGCAATACACCTCAGCCTCCGTGTGGATTTCTTCATCTTGGCATGTTGAACAACAGACGTCTTTAAGCACATCCGATCCTTTAGTTACTGAAGCCGTTTCGGCCATGTTGTTTTTTTTTGTTTTAACAAACCTTGCTCAACGAGTTTACCCATTCAATTTTAAAGGTACAGTTATCTAGACTCTAATGTACATGTTAATGCTATCGTTCACAGAACTACTCTTTACAGATACACAGTCAAGTCTTATTGCATTTTTACCGGTTTAAAACATCCAGTTTGTATTCCTCGCACTGAGTTCACGTTTTATTTCATCAAAGACTCGCACAATCTATATAAAACCGCTGCGCGGTATGAATGGAATTTATAAACGTCTCTTAACATAACGCATGTAGTCAATATATATCGCATGTTAAGATGATTAAACATTGATAGAAATAGCATATTACTGATTAACATTAACAGGCAATTAAAGCGCGACAGCTTACTAACCATATTGATTATATTTTGCTTAATAGATAAATAGTGTAGTGTATTTACATGTAATAAACGGTTAAATGTTGACAGGCATAGGTAATTTGTAGAATATTGTATCGAAAAATGGTTTCCGATTTGTGAAACAAAAACATGTATATGTACATTAATAGTATCATGTGGTGGAAATATGTGAAATACTTCAAAGGGAAAGTTTACTTTTAACATCACTGTGTACATCCACAATATTTGAATGTCTCAGTGTCATAGAAATGTGTTGACATTTATTATAAAATGTATTTTAATTTTGCACAATTCAGGTACTATATGCATATGTGCATAGATTATTACATACTCATTACATAACATGCAACTGAATAATCATGTGATATAAAAACATGAGATCACTAAATTATTTTTCAAAAAGACCTGTATTTGAACATTAAACAATCCTCAATAAAAATGAAAATGTAAGCACATTTACTTTATGAATAGACTTTCACCAAAATAGCAAATCCTATATTAACATATAACCACCTAAACTAGGTGAATCACCTGAGCCAATATTGATCTAATCTTCAATGAAATTTTTTGAAACTAAGTTTACTTTAAAAATGCAAAGATGGCCTTAATGTTCCCGAGCTTTCTAAATGCCTGCAATATTTACGGCACAATACTCAACAAAATAAATGGTTTGTAACTAAAAGCTGAATTTCCTTGATATTGAATTTCATTGATATCTTCAAATAATCATTAAAATAAGTAAAGCCAGACATACCAATCAAAATAGTTTAAAACAAAAGAGTTTTGGTTGAACAATATAAGCTGGATAGTCTCAATATGGAACTTATTTTAAATGCGTTTTTAAAAAATATAAAGAATTATATTTATCAGCAAGAATCAGTACATTTGTTCCTAATAAATTACATGCTGACATATTTGCCTAGAGAAGTTACTACCATGTATAATCTTTATTACAATGAACAAATATATAACTATTTTAAGCACACGGTTGAAGAACAGAACTTTGTTTCATAAATACATCCTGAATAACCCTAATTCTGAAATAATTCTAAATAAATCATCTTCATTATTGAAACAAAGGTATTAAATAACTAAGCAGAACATTACATTTTGATCTTATAGCAAGTACGGTATATATCTAGACATTGTGGTGTTGAAATTGTCAAGCGGGAACGCGTGCTCGGAGTACCAGTCCCTTTGAAAGACATCTTCTAGTTGATGTCGAGACTGCCTATAACCATATGAGTTATACCTCATCATAACTTTAAACATTCTATATAAAATAATGTGTTCATTATCAAAGAACAACTCATTATGTAATATTGTCGCTACAGTGTTCCCTCCTGTCGGTATTGCATATTTCTAATACTTATCTTCACTAGATTTGAGAGGGGTCAAATGACGTTTAATGGATGTTTCAAAACAGCGCCCTACTTACTGAACATTGTGTTCCCTCTCTTAAGGATGCTTCATTATCACTGGTGTAAAACTTATGACTTCATAGAATTCAAGAAACGCAAATACTCTCATTTTAAAATGGTATCGTAAAATGCACGCATACTAAATCATTGTGTTTGGTCTTTATTCTAACACGGCACGTGCCAAATCTCATATTAACAAAGAAGAAAATCGTCTGGGTTATTCTGCAATAATTATGGGTGGAGCTTGTACACTGAAACTGTAACTAAACAAAACATGCCGATACATTTTCCACCAGCGTAATAATCCGGTATTTTATGGATGAAAGTCACGTGACAAAATACTACGCTATGAAAACCAATTGCGTAAAATTGACCCAATTTCAATGTAAAGATGTAAGTTAACACAAGTTGTTGTTGTTCTTATTTAAGCAAACGGGAGAGATGACACGTTTTTTTTCCATCCAGTTTGGCTGTTATTGAGGGCGGAGATCTTATCGACAGAACAGCCGAAAGTTATTTTTATGGGCAGAACTTCACATAAAATATTACACAAGAAAAATAAGATACAATGTATAAATCTTTACTAAACATCGTGTTAGAATCGAAATAATTCGTGTACCTTATAGTTTGTTGTCGAATAACCCACGTCCGGAAGTTAAAATGCGTGGTTTCAAATCACTCGTGCTTCGCACTCGTGATTTAATCCCTACGCATCTAAACTTCCGGCCGTGGCTTATTCGACAACAAACTATAACGTAAACGAATTATTTCTTAAATAAGGTATTATAACATCACAAACTTACACGGCATGTATAAATTGAATACATTTTTTTACCATGGAACGTATCATGTAATAGTATGTGTGATATCGGTGTGTCATTCATTCCAATTACATCAAAAAACGTGTTAAATGTTTATGTGTTTTACTCCGAAACTCAAAGTATAAATGCAAAAATAGAACAAAAACATATTGATAGTAGACACAGATGTCAGTGTTTGCACAAGTATACAAGTGTGATATTTAAATGTTGGCGATACAGAGATGTAAAAATTACACAAGAGATTAATGTGAACTATTATTACCTGTACGATACTCACCGTTGTATGTGTACAGTCTGAGTTGGAGGTCAGATGAGAACAGCGGTCAACTGCCTACAACGATCAGTTTACATTCCCTCTGATGAAAATCATTCTATATTGCACCTTAGTATAAAGGTAACTTGGCTATGGCGGCCAACGGCCAGTATATTGCACTCCGAAATCCATTTTCACCTTTTGTACAACGGCAAGGAGCCAGTCATTGTGAGGTGCGACAAGTGAACACTCAAATCAATCTGCGTTGTTGTCTCTTACCTCTGACGTCATTGCATCTTTTGTGAATCGATTTTGCGACTGAAGGATTTAATTGTTGTAAATGCCTTTGATATAATAAATGCGTACATTACATTAAAAATATCTTCCTATGGATTTATAGGAACTGGCGGATTTACTAAATGAACGAGATGCAGGAGTAAACAAAAATAGTATCGTTGATAACTTCATTAGTTAAGCAATTGGTATTAATTTAAATAAATGTATAAGATATTAATTTGTATTATCCTATAGAAATAATTTATGTTATACTTATTATATGAATAAGGCTCTGTTTACATTACACTGTGTGCAAACGACTGGGTGGAGTAACGACCATAGCAATACTTTCAACTGACCATTCATCAAAAAAGTGGTCACCTTAGGACAGCGGCCAGCTGTCTTCAACGGTCAATGTTGTTCTGGGTCAAGTGTGGTCACATACTAGAATTCATGGTCGAGTCTTCAATATTGGTGTCTGTAAACTCATGTTAGCGCTTAAGGGCCATCATAACACTCGTGTACAAAATGTTTGCCACATCAAAGTCTGTCAATTCAAACTGAGACAAATCTAGATTTTCCTTATCATATGATTTTACAGGACCAAGCCGACCATTGCTTGGCTGTTGTATGGTCACCCCGAAGTCTGAAGTTCAGAAAGGGAGAGCAGCTGTCAAAGCCAGTCAGTTGTTGACGTGAATATCCTCGCTTCATTCAGGGGAAGAAGATCCAACGGTCTGAATATTCAGAAGAATAACATGTTGCCATTTCCTGTATCTCGCACACCTGCCTCCCGCCTTCAGAATGTTACAATGCTGTTCGCCAAGCCAAATGGACTTGCAATGAACCTTGGGGTTGGTGCAATTTCTTCCACCATCCGGGTTTCTGGTCGAAAGGTTATATGCAACATTGACCTATCGTTTCTTTATTGCACTGGTTTCTTTGGACCAGACTATACTGGTTACGACAAAAACATTTACAAGCTGGTCAGCAACATGTTCACAAGCCTACCACAACAAAATAGCAAGACTTGTTCAGATTGCCTGGACCCATGCGGGGCATCGGGATAGGATTGGGGCTCATTTTTACCATAATTTATCAAATAAAAGGAGGACATTTTCGTGGTCACCATTAGTGGTCACCATTAATGAACATACAGTAACTGTGCTAGACATAATTTTACAGGGATAGTTGTGTGTTTATAGTATTTAATCATTTATTATTATAGTATAACCACGCTAGCCCACTTGCACAAATTGCAATGAGCACTTGCTCAACCCGTTTGTACTCTTCTTGAGGCAGCTAAAGATAGAAAATTCCTTTGCAAATCCGCAAGGAAATCGAGACGGTTATCACCGACTCCCAGGCCAAGTGATCTGTTGTGCCTTCTGCAAGGACAACATGGAGCAAAATGGGTTCTACACGACCCACACTGTGAAGGACGGCTGAAGCAAGGTTATCTGTCCCATTCTGAAGAAGCAATGTGCACTGTGCATGGAGCTTTTAGGGGAATACGCCCGCACTCTGAGGCATTGTCCAGTCCGTGGTAGAATGGAACCGCAGTGAGAGATTTCTAGTCCGTGGTAGAATGGATCTGTATTGAGGGATTTTCCAGTCCGTGTTAATAGAATTGATCTGCAGTAAAGTTCCACTGCTTTTCAAAGATTGAACATTTACAATCGCACCATCGATATATTCTATTCTACATGTATGTGATCAGTATTTTATCGGCCCAAAATCTTACGGTAATTTTCAAAATGCACTGCTTCTGTTGCCCTTGAAAATGTTCATACAACAATGTGTTGTCTTCAGTTTTTTAGCTGTCTAATACCAAGAAGTGCCTGTAAAGTAAAGTATGTTTTCCAGCTTTTAATCAATACTCTTTTGGCTGTGTGAAAAATCTTAAGGTGAAAAGAAGAATTTCTCTGAGAAATATTTACCTGTGAAAATTGTATGTTAAACTACTGCTATAGTTTATAATGTGCAATTACCGGTTAGTGCTTTGAAACACACATCTTTTATAAAAGAATGCACGTGTGGTTTTTTAGGAAGAAATGTTTGTGAACATTACAGTCTAAGAAGATTTGATTACTTAAAAATACAGCTTTGTAAGTAGTTTTTTTATTAAATTGTACTGTATGTTGTGAACAAATTTGTGTAATATTTGAGTTTTATAATACAAGTTAAAACAATAAAAATGTATACATCACAATATATTTTTATGCTTTTTAAATATTTTAACAATTTGTTTTTGAAAACCTTCCTTATGATACAACTTTATACATATTTTATATATTATGTTTTGTACAATCATATTTAGAGTTTTATTTTAAAGTATTAACAATTTTGTAGTAAAGAATGTACGTGTGTTTTAGCACATTTAAAAAAAAACGTTTAAAATGGGATTTTGTGTAAAGACAAAATTGTGACATGTTTAAACGCATTATGCACTTTTGTATTTTTACAGATATTTTATGTGTTTGTAAATTTGTTAATGTTGTAAATTCGTTCATGTTCAGTTTATTGTTTTTATTCATGTTATTTTACCTTATTCAACATTGTTGTGATTTTACATTATTCTATGTTGTTTTGAACCGTCTTTTTTTAAAAGAAGTTAATAATAAAAGAAGTTTACTACTTTTTTTTTGCTCACCTGATCACATAGTGGATTGGATACCCTGTTGTCCGTTGTCTATCCGTACATGAGGTGGGCCGTCAACTTTTTATTCCTACAACTTCTCATCCTGAACCCTTTGACAGCTTCAACGAAGTTTTTATAGGAATGATTCTTGGGTGAGGGTGACCCTATTTTAAAGTTGTTCAAATCATGCAGGTCCATTGCATATATTTTTCACCGGAGCTACAAATTAATATAGCAAATGAAATGTTTAAAAATCTCTAAGAGCACAATGGCCAGGGCATAAATATTTGGTGTGTAACCTATTCTAGTGGTCCTTCCTTACTAAGTTTGTTCAAATCATGACCATGGGGTCTAAACTGGCCACACGATTTACATAGACTTATATAGTAAATAACTTTTAAAATATTCTTCTAGGAAACTGCAGAGGTAATCACACGCGCGATTTGTATTATTATTTAGAGCTCTTTAACAAGTTCTTCAACTTGAATACATAGTGTACAATAAAGAATACGCACTCTTTAAACTTGACACTCGGTTTGTTTTGTATCGACGTTGGAGTAAAAATAAATGGGTTATTTTTTGAATAATTATGAGTGGAGCCTCATGTTTGAAATTTGTTCTGAAGAATTCCGGGAAATGTTAGTTTAAAATGCATGTGTTTAAAAGCAGTCCATCAAACTCGTTTAAAAACCGAACATTCTTATATAACATATAAAAACATAATATTTCATGATAAAATTTATATTTTTTTTTTTTACACAAAACACTGTATTTGTTGCCAATTTGGAGTTGATTCCAACGGATTGTCCTTACCGTGGGTTTTTCTTATAAAACTTAACATTCTTATATAACATATAAAAACAAAAATAAATAAATTATGATACAATTTATAATAGCATTTATTCAAAACGCAGAGAAACGTTTTTAGCTGTTTTTGTTGCCAATCTGTAGTTTATTCCAAAGCATACCTTGGGTTTTTCTACAATAAGCTATGTTTTTAAACTGTATTTTTTAAATAAACATTTTCAACACTTAGCTTAATCAATTCATTATACAATATTATGAAACCATACATTAATGGCAAAACAAAAACAACAGAAATCAAGTGCAACAAAGGATACATTTTTAAAACAAATTATAACAGCATCCATTAGTGCATAAATTCACTACAATTATATAACATATTTAAACCTTTTCTTTTTCAAACTGTGGCAAACTCAAACACTATTTGATTGTAAAAACTAAAATGTTATCATTATCCACTAGTCCGACAATAATGGAGGTTTCTCTGTAGAAGACTGATGATGGGTTTACCAGTCCGTCTTTTTGTGTTAACAGAGTAGCAGTCTTCTGCTTTCCTTTGCTGTCTACCTGTATAACAGTGTTGGACGCGCTTCCGCAGACCAGCACCTGTCCGAAAGTAGTCACGTAAACGGAATGTGGCTTTTTGAGTGCGGGATCACTGAACTCGGCCATAACTGTACCATCCATGGCCAAGGTGAAGAGCTTATGGTGGGAATAGCTGGACACGTATAATTTGTCACCAGCGATGCCAATGGCTACCTTGTACACTGAATATAAATGTGTTTGCATATAAAAAATCAGAACTACATATGATAGTTATAAAAAAATATATCAATCGAGGAAAAAACACGTTCATATAAAAGGCATATTCAATGAATGCATATGTTCAATTATGTATTTTAATGATAGCATATAATAATATTTAATACGGAAACCCTTTACCTGTGTATTTATCGGTTGTATCTTCGTATAACTTTCTCACCAGTGTTCCCGTCATCGTGTACTGGTACAGTACTGTACCAGAGGTTACATACAGGATACCCTGATGGTGGGCGATACCGAAACACCTGTGCGATAGTTTAATATTCGTGGCCTCTTCCAACTTCCTATTATTCAAACGGATAAACTGCACAGTTCCTTTCTGTGCATCACAATGAACTACAGCCACTCTAAGTGGATCGACCTGGCATGTATCATATATATAACAAGACAGAGAGCAATGGCTGACAAGCTGGAATTGCTTGTCTAACAACTTTATTTTTTTGTTCTTACAGTCGGCAACAATAATATGGCCATCAGGAAGACACAGAATGCTCCTTATATCACAAACCCTGGTGTCATCGATTTGCATTTTCACACAATGTTCATTTTTTTCTCCAGTAAGAATAATTTCTTGGTCTTGCTGACTACACGCCGGTAATAATGGTTTAGCATATACAATTCTACCAAAACCTGGTAGCTTGGACAAATATTGTACAATGTCTGCGTCGGGTTGCAATATAAAAACAAAATCGCTCTCTGACGAGTGTTCACGAAGAAGAGTTTCCGATTCATTTATTTTGTCTTGACTCTTCTGATATGCTAAAAAGGAGAGTTCATCGTTTTTATCTTTTACGTCCGGGAAGACGGAAATGAGGCAGTTTATCTCCTTAACAATCGCTGAGCAGCTGTCAGCTTTCGTCTGTATGGATGAGTTCAAAGAATCCATCTTGTCCTTCATTTCCTTTAGTGTGGCATTGTGTAGCCTTTCTAAAGCAAGATTTATGTCAATGCGCATTTCTTGGATTTCTTGTAGCCTCGCAGTATATGAAGCTTGCAGTGATTCACTGAGGGTCTTCTGTTTGTTTTGCATTTCCGTAAGTTGTTGCAGTATGGTGTGTAGTTTTATTTTCAGCTCTTGCAGGTCAACTGTTTTCTGTTCTTTGACTGCCTCAGCAATCGTGGTCACTTTAATGCACTGCCTGTAAAGATAGAACGTATGTAAAAATGACTGAAACAAGAATAGACAAGGTGCCTTTACTATGGAATATTAGTCAAGTTGATCCTTGTCCAAAATGACGTATACGAGTATACGACTTCACTGTTAATAATGTTTGGATGTGACTGGTGTTTATAGTAGAACACTTGTTGTGTATCAAAATATAACGACATTCTTATGTGATTATTAAACCAAGACGTAAACACCGATTCAGCATGTAACAAGGGTGGTTATCTGCCGATTAAAAAAACAGCAATACTCAAAATAGTGTGTGTTTTTTTAATTATTATTATTATCATTATTATTCTTATTTAATATATTTGTGAACAGTAGGACAACGGATGGTTTAAAACAATACGTGTACATATTAAGGAGAAATACCGTCGATATGCCCCTTTAATACAAACGTACAAGCTTTATAATAATTGAAAATAGAAAAACACCACGACCGGTGACTCTACGTTTTATATAATTTTTTCACACAGCGTATGTATCTTTTTGTACCGATGATTTTGCAGATCGCATGTTATGCAGCACAGCTGACCATGGTCTTCGCAGAAGAGTTCCAATTTCTCGTCCTCGTGTTCATTGCATTGCTCTAGAAAGTCCTCCGTTATCTTTGAAACCGGCCACAGATTTAATTCCCCTCTATCGTAAGCGATGTGTTTCTTAAATAGTTGTTTATGGAGATTTAAACATTGCTCACAAAATAACGTTGAACACAGTTTACAGTAAAACAAAGCCTCAACTTGAATGTCTTCTTCTTGACATGACGAACAGCAAAAGTCCATAAATATATCTGATCCTTTACCTGCTGTAGACTGGGTTGCCATCTTGTTGTCTTTTCACTAGCTTTTCTGAATAAGTTGAAACTCTACACAGGCCTGTAAGATTAATTTAACGCACCTGTTAACGATTATCATTCTATAAGTTTTCGAAATTAATTAAAACACTGTAGCGTTTTTGATGAAAGAAAATAGTTAAGCTATAATAAATCACACATATAGGTCTAGAATTTAACTGAGTCGAAAGGTTCATATAATCATACGACTTAAATTGTCCTCTTCCCGTATTGCTATCATCGATTGATAACGTGCTCGGTCTATAAATACACAGTATACGAACATTAACTTTCGTTTTGTAAATGCAAATCGAAACACAGACGCTTCGGTCAATTTTAAGAACATAAGACGATATTCATTAATAACATACACAATATAATCAACAGTTATTTATGACATTTCACCTACCTCACTGCAATTTAACTTTTATCAATTATTGTTTAAATAAACTGATTCGTTGTTTTCATCTGATTAATTCTATACACTTTAAGAAATTCTAACGCACCACTTTTCAAATTTGAATATCTCAGTTATGAGTTTAGAGTATGATTCAAAATTTTACATGTGATCATTTGAATACATTCTGAGCAAGCTGACGATAAAATAATATATCCGTGACGATCGGACACTTTAGCACGTGGGGTAGGTATGGTTTCATCTTTTTCACATGGAAATGTTTAAACGCGATATTATTCGAAAAAAAATTCAACTTAATCATTTAAGGTGGGTTCTTACACCAAGAAAATATAAAACTAATTCTTAAAAATGTATGCCTCATGTGAATATTTAGGAGCGCAACCGCGCATTTTGGCATTTTGCAGGCTACCTGCAAGTGTATCGGAGACTTTTCTAACGCAACACTTTTCAAACTTGAATATCTCACTTTTGAGTAAAGATTTGTATTTACAATAAATTGTACATGTGATCATTTGACTACATTCCATGCAAGCTAACGATACAATCATTCATCCGTGATGATTGCAAGGTAAAGCGAGTGGGGGTAGGGAACCTGCAATTCGCCTACTGAATATTTATATGAGCAATACAAACAATTAAATGAATTAAATGTTTTCCTGGTATAAGAACCCACCTAAAAATGATGAAATTGAAACAAATGTAGAATAATATCGTGTTGCATCATTTCCACGTGCAAAAAGATGAAACTTTACATACCCCACGTGCTAAAGCATTCAAAAGTCACGGATGAATGATTTTATAGTGAGCTTGCCCGGAATGTAGCCAAATGGTCACATGTAAAACAATTATTCAAAATCTTAAGTCATAACTGAGATATTCAAGTTTGAAAAGTGTTGCGTTTGAAAAGTCTCCATGTGTATTAGGAACTATTTGAGAATTTTGGCCCAAAATTGTGTTTGCACGATATTTGTGTGCAAACTAAGGTCCGTTACAATAATGCTGCAAGGTCCACTATACTTGTTTTATACCCCTGAAGGGAGGCATATAGTAATCGCATCGCCCGTGTTTCATTCTTCCATCCTTCCGTCCGTCAGTCTGAACCGATTCTCAAGCGGAGCATTACTCAGAAAGTATTGAAGTGATTCAAATGAAACGACATAATGAACAAAGAGTATAAAGTGGAAAAGCAAGGTACAAGAACCATAACTGTCTCTTTATGTGTTAAGTAGTTATTACCTTTTAGTAACATTTAGTGCGGAGCATAACTCTCTTGTAATGGAAGGTATTCAAATAAAACTTTTTACATCGATAGAGGGCATTAAGAGGAAATGCAGAGTGTACAAAACAAAAATCACTTATCAATATTGTGTTAGTTACTGCCCTTTGCTTATTTTATTTTTATTTTTTTGCTTTCTTCTGGAGAGCCTTGTGTAAAGCAGAACTTTGCAAAGATGAGATGGCTTTATGAGAAAATGCCAACTACAATGTACAATTATCGCTCTTAAGTATAAGCAGACTTATTGTCCATTGTTAAATTTTCATATGTCCATCATACATTCGTTAGTATGGGAGGGATTAAATAAAAACATGCAAGAACCATAATTCTTTCTATAGTATTTTGAAGTTATTGGCCTTTGACTATTTTTGTTTGCAGAACTAATAACCGTCATATTCTTGAGCATAAATCACAAAGTATTGAATAGATTCAAATGAAACATCATATATTGATTAAGTGGTTCGAGAGGAAGTGCAGAGTAAAAGTACCATACCTCTTTCTTAAATATTTATAGAGGTATTGCCCTTTGCTAATGTACTGTTGCGTTTTATAACTCTTTTACAATTGAATATACTAAGATAAAAATGTATAGATTTACAGAGAAGATTATGTGAAAGTGCAAGGACTATAATTGTCTCATCAGTTGTTGCCATTGGGATATTAAGCGTGCAGAGTTCAATTACATGATGCTATTTTATTGTGCAGCCAATAAATCAAAAGCGATAAAAGGGGTTTCGAACTAAATTAATTATAATGTCATTGTGAAGAAGAGAGTACAAGAACCATAACTCTTTCATTGATGGAGTTACTGTCATTTGCTTTAATTTCTTGTTCAAAGAATAACTATTGGTATATAATTGATTGTAATGAAAGTTCTTATTGAGTTTGTGATTGAGATTTTAATAGTCAAGAACACTTTTTTTTGTCTCAAAACAATACTTCGGAGTCATTCGACACTTAGAATGACTAAACTGGTCATTAGCTGTAATCAAGTGCAATTATATTGGCGTCAAGATTTCTCAGAATACGATTATATAGCTGAACATTTTCCACTTACAAAGATCACCGTGGTAACTAAATGTGAATTCGGTACATCATTTTATTTTTTTCTGTGTTGGAAAATGAATGATTGCAATCTTTGTCAGCCTACTATCAAATCTAGCGGTGCATTTAACTTTGCATTATTAATAAGTCACGCATCTTGTAGTAATTAACTATTTATCGCATAATACAAGTTATATTTTGATTTGATTAATGAAACAACTTTTTATGAAAAACGTATTTGTTGCTGACCTGAATTAGAAAGCTTCTAGTTATGGACAATCACACCTAATAAGCCCATCGTATTGAAGGTGTGTGTGTGTTTCTGTGTCTCGAAATTTATAAGGTCCTTCCGCGTCTGAGGCTGCATTATGTGAGAACCCGAAGTGTGTCGGAACACTCCTGCACTATCAACTTACTAGACTCTCAAAAGTTGGGGTACATTTTGGTATTAAAGCCACACTATCCAGCTGCTTTTTTTACTGAACTATATTTTCTTTTGGCGTGGTCTTGTACTATGGGGGGGAACCCGGGGTACCCGGAGGAAACCCCACCTGCCCGATATGGTGACCACAAACCTAACTCACTTCATCTTTTTGAGGCTGATAGACCGTGTATCTATATATAGTAGATAATCTGTATCCTTGACACCAATGATACGTGACGGTGTTGGTCAGTGTCGTCTGCTATTTTAATTAAAAACGCTGCAGAACACTTCTCTACAGGAAAGGCTACGTCTCAAAATATTTGGACCGCGGCCGCGCCCGTGGCGCCTGTAGTTACCGATACAACGCCTATGAGTTAATATCAAAATAGAAGTAAAATTATTGTTTACCCATTACAATTTAAAAGTCTAAACTGGTATAATATAGTTTGATCGACATTTGTTTGCAAACTTTGAGGTCTCGAGCTTGAATCGAATCGACTTGATTACATGACTTCAGTTGTAGCTTTATCACGAGAACAAAAACGACTGATACAGCTAGAAATTTGTATCATAACGTGGCTAATCAGAGGTCAGTACAGAGATGCGTTTAAAGCCACATTTTAAAGATAATCTTTAGATAAACTGCAAAGATAAATGTAGAAAACAGAGTCGTTTGAAAAAAAAAACTGTGAAATTCAGAAATGTGCATACGCGTAAGTGTAAAACAATGATGCTATCCGATGAATAGTTGCTTTTAGAAATTAACCTACATTACAATTCGTACTCTTAACTGGAGTTGTGAAACTGTTTATTCAACTCAAATGAACATAATTCAGTCGGTACCTGTTACAGCCACGATTTATACTCATACATCTGTTTCACCAGTTCCCTAGTCCCACTCAATGTGTAACGTGTACTACGGTATCTGAGGTAATGACCAGGTAAACCTGGTGTTAGATAATACCGACGCACCTATCATGTAGCTTAAGTTCAATGTCTTTCAGGAGATACCCATCGATGACGAAAATAAACTGTAAGGTGCACTTGATGCTAGTAACATCCAATGTCGACGCGGTGAGGGACGAACATAGCAGTTTCTGACCACTGCATTTTGAACGTTGGCCAACTTCAGTCTGTAGTTATTGGGGGCAAATCTTGCCATTTCATAGACCGCAAAGGCCTCTTATCCGATAGCATGCACTTGAGTCACTTAACATTGTCACCTTTCGTCCACTCACAATGATAATCTGCTTTGTATTATCATGTCTGTTTAAACTGTGAATTTTTTTTTCTATAAAACCCATTTCTTTCCCTAAACAAGAATTTAAAAGTCAGTGTTTGATATTAATGTTAATAATCTTCTGCGTGTGCTATTCTTATCAGTTCAAGTGCGTGTAAAATACGACATCAACATCAATTTAACGAAATTCTTCAAATCGTCGTAAACCATTGGGTGTTATTGTGACAAGAACTTCATTTATAATTCAATCACGACCAAATTGCACATATGTATACCAATACAATATTAAATTATAACAAAATAAATCAAATAAGATTGATAATTAAGTGTATGCCTTTGTGGACTATGCGCACTTTAGTTAATGCCACTTTCACATATAAAATTGGCAAAATCTACATACTACATGTATTTAAATAGCCATCGGAACTTAAGCAATCTTATACCGCATGAAAACAAGTGTTATATTCGATATACAACTAGTAAAAATAGCCTAGTTTTGGATACCAGCGACTAGGTTTCTGTCCCATCTCGTGGGAAGAAACATAAATGTGTGTTCCATATAAATAGTAATACTTCATTTTTGTCCAATTGTTGACCGAACAATGTTCAGGAGTTAAACTTATTTTTTGTGTCTTATTTGACCGTACTCGCACCAGATACGCATGCCCGCAAGGTTTTAATGGAATGCAAATCTGGACTAGATCAGAGGAAAATTAGTAATGGTCCATTTTTGGTTTGAACAAATGAAAACATGCCTAAGGGACATGAAAGTTTTCGTTTTCATCCATTTTCATTCAAACATACAATACTTATCCACATGAATTTACCAGTGATTTTATTTTGGTGAATGAGCAAAAAAACTTTTCATTTTTATACATGGATATAAAAAGATTAATTAAACATAAAATTGCAAAATAGAAAAATAGCTGAATGATTTTTTGGCTTAGGAATAACACATCGATGTTTTTAAATTTGAACACCATACACCATGACCTTTTTGATTTTGATTACACATGATTTTGTGCACTACATGTTAAACATGTTTTTAAGCTCTATTCTAGTTTTTACAAATTTAATGTACATTATTTTACATACAGAAGATGAATAACGCATTCGACTGCATTTGAACAATAGCTTAAATATACATGCGTTAGTATACTTTGATTTCAATTAAGTGTGACAGATACAATATTGATGCGTAAGCAGTATCATTATAACGAAGTAATAAAAATGTGAATTAATAACATAATACTGGACATAATCATTAGTCCGTGATACATAAACAGTACGGCGGATCCAGTGTGGATTGCGACCATTCTTCAATACGTCTTTATTTACATAATATATTCAAATACGTTTTAATGTAACACCGTTAAATATCATTTATACAAAATTGAGTTATTCCAAACGAATTTGGTTAACAAAGTACAAAACAGCAAAACCAAATAATAAAAAAATAAAAAAATAAATTGAACATCAAAATAGTGTTCCTTCCCAGTTCTCCCACAAGGATAGTGCTGCTCTTGCTATAGCAGACATATAGTTTTTTGTTTTGTTTTGTTTTTTGTTTTCCGTTCTATATATTTGTTTTGTCCTCGTCAATATGTATGTGGGGGACGAGGGCATCCCCCCTCCACCCCGTACATCATCAATATATATAATAGATCATAATGCATGGTGTACAATATTGAATTGTGGACAAGTGCTAATAACTGCATAATAAAGCAGAACTATTATGACCTTTACGACAATCGTCGTTATATATGTACATATATTAAACTTACATGCATTTATTACATGAACGATATAAAAATCATCATTAAGTAGAAAGATTACGGAATAAAAATAATATTTTCATTATACATGTACAACAAAAAACAAGTATTCTAATATTCTTCTCTTGCTGTTATATTTAAATCTTGGAATATGTAACACAATAATAACAAGAGTTCCGCATCGGAGACATATGCCCCCAAAACAGGGCCTTGATTTTCACACTTATTGTGACAGTGACCTTGACCTTGCACCTAGTGACCCCAATTTCAACAGGTGTCATCCACTGTCCAAGGCCAATGCACATGCGAAGTTTAAAGTCAATCGGTCCAATGGTTGACAAGTTATTAATCGGAAACGATTTTCACAATTATTGTGACAGTGACCTTAACATTTGACCTAGTGACCCCAATTTCAACAGGGGTCATCCACGGCCCAAGGCTAATGCACATGTGAAGTATCAAACCAATCGGTCAATTCGTTGACAAGTTATTGATCGGAAACGATTTTCACACTTATTGTGACAGTGACCTTGACCTTTGATCTAGTGACCCCGATTTCAATAGGGGTCATCTACTATCTAAGGCCAATACATATGTGAAGTATCAAGCCAATCGGTCAACCTGTTCAAAAGATATTGATCGGAAACAAACTGGTCTACAGACATACACACAGACCGACATACCGACCGACAGACCGACCGACCTTCATCCAGCAAAACAATATACCCCCTCTTCTTCGAAGGGGGGCATACTAATTTAAAACGCGATAAATTCAGTATTATAAAATAAATAAAATCAAGGTTTTAGGCAGAACATAATGTGACATCAAACAGCAAAATGTTGTTATTTTGGCATTCTGCCACAATGATAGTGGCATTCTTATAGCAGCCGACTGACAATGGGTAACGCATTCCATTTTTCTGTGTTACCAGGGTGGCAATCTTCTTCTTACCCTCCCCGTCCACCTGAATGATGGTGTGGGACCCGTACCCACACACCAGAACTTGTCCGGCAGGTGTCACATGTATTCCCGCTGGGGTTTGTAGTTCAGGGTCCTTAAAGGTAGAAAGGACGGTTTCATCTTTTGTCAGTGTGAGTAGCTTATTGTTGTGAGGATCGGTCATGTACAACTTGTCACCACCAAGGCCAACGGCACACTTGGGCTCTGAAAAAACCCATACAAAATAAATATTTACAGACATTCAGAAAAATACTTGTTTTAACTTAATTCACAAATAGTTAAGTTTGTAAAGAATTAAGTCATCGTGTTATAATTAACAAAAAACAAGCCATCAACTTCACAATCTATAATTGTTCAACGAGAAGAACCTTCAAAAAGTAAAAAAAAAACGCGTTTTCACCACAAGCACGGAATTTGCGACTTTCATTTTTTGAGATACAGTACAAAATCGCAATTGAGTCATGTGATCAAATTTTCTTGACAAAACGATCTTAGTGACGACCTAAATGCTGTTTTGTATTAAAAAGATAAACTTAATATACAGAAAATCACTAAATAACTTCACGATCAGATTCAGCAGAAGAACGTTTTCACATTAAAAATGCGGCTAATACATAAACGCATTCTACACTTATTTTTGGTTAAGCTGATACACGGACTTAAAAACATAATCAAAGTTAACCGTATTTTTATAACGAGTACATTTACATACCTTAATATTTATCTGTTTTATCTGTATACAGTTTTCTGACCAGTGTCCCCGTCATCGTGTACTGGTACAGTGATGTTTCAGAGGTGATATACAGGATACCCTGATCATGGGCGATACCGAAACATCCGTGCGCTACATTAAAGCTTGTACCCATCACTAGCTTTCCATGATTCACACTTAACATCTGAATCTTATGCATGTCATCGCCGCTATGGACAACAGCGACCTGACAGGAATTAATCAGGCATATGTCTTTCATATCAGATGGCACAGAACAATTACTGACCAGCTGGAAATTCTGGTCCAAAAGTTTCAATCTGTTGTTTGCGGTGTCTGAAACAAGAATCTGTCCATCGGGTAGACAACATATACTTCTTATATCACAAATATATTTTTCCCCACCTGGTACTTTAACGCAACAGTCAGTCCTTTTCCCAGTTATATTGATTTTTTTGTCAGGGTTTTTGTCACTTATCAGTAGCTTTGCACTATGAACTAGTGTACCCAATCCTGACAGTGTAGACAAATACTGCAAAATCTCGGCGTTGGCATGGAATTTAAACATGAACTCCGTCTGTGAAGAATTATCCTTCAGATATATTTCTGATTCCTTAATTTTGTCCAGACTCTTCTGATAGGCTACAAAGGCTAGGTGGGTGCTTTTATTTTCAACGTCCGGGATCATGTCTCCAAGCTGCTTCAACTCGTCAAGAATTGTGGTGCACCTGTCAGCATTTGACCTAAGGGAATCTGTCATTTGTGTCATCCTTGTATCCATTTCCTTCATTGTGGCATGTTCAAGCTTGTCTAGCGCAAGATTTATCTCAGTGCGCATATCTCGTATTTCTTGCAATCTGTCATGGTATGAAGCTTGCAGAGACTGGCTGTTACTCTTTTGAGTGTTTTGTATGTTTGTTAACTGTTTCAGAATAGAATTGATTCTTGCCGATATTTTCTGAATGTTAACATTTGGACGATTTTTCACTGAATCATCAATAATCGTCACCTTAGTACATTGCCTAAAATAAAACATTTATATCAATGTGTATAAATGACTGAAATCAGCAAGACAAGCAAAACTTCTAACATTTTAGTGGTAATTTGTTGAGGACATTCGTCTAAATTTTATTGCTATTATATGTAAATAATAGGAAAAAAAGGAAACACATGACATAAAATATTAAACTTAGAAAATGAACATGTGATAGAGTAAATTTATAACGGTATACATCATTACCTGTGTTTCAGTAGCACACAGGTAACACAGCACAACTGGCCGTGATCGTCACAGAACAGTTCTACCTTCCTATCGGCGTGTACTTCACATTTTTCCAGAAAGTCTTCAGTCGCCTTAGATACCGGCCACTTGTTCTTTTGCCCTTTCCCACAGGGTGTGTGCTTTTTAAACAGCTGGTTGTGTAGAATTAAACATTGTCCGCAATAAAACTTTGAGCACAACAGGCAATAAAACATAGCCTCTGTGTGGATTTCTTCATCTTGACATGTTGAACAACAGACGTCTACAAGCACATCTGATCCTTTAGTTAATGTAGCCTTGTCGGCCATGTTGTTTTCGGTTTCACCAATCTTCCCCAACGAGTTAACCCATTCAATTTTAAAGTTACAGTTCTGTAGATGCTAATGTACGTGTTAATGCTAGCGTTCACAACACTTTTCTGTACAGATACACAACCAAAGCGAACTGCAATTTTACCGGTTTAAAACATAAAGTTTGTATTTCTCGCACGGAGTTCACGTTTTATTTGTGAAAAGACTAGCGCAATCTTTGTACAACCTCCACGCGGTATGTTTTCACTGTATAAATCTCTGTTTACACAACGCATTAAGTCAATATATATATCGCATGTAAAGAAGATAAAATATCTTTCATGTTTCTGGTTATCATAAACAGGCGAGTACAACGCGACAGGTTACGAACCATATTGATAATATTTTGACAAATAGATAAATAGTAAACTTACATGTAATAAACGTTTAAATGATGATAAACATAGGGCATTTGTAGAAAATAGCATAGAGAAATAATTGTGCATGCTTTGTAAACGGTAAAATATGAATTTCATCCCTACTAAGAGCGTTAAACCTCACATTTTTCCGTGGCAGACAAGATGCTTTTCTTACAAGCCCCCGATAGGAGCTTAAAGCCCAGTCAGGTCTAAATTAGAACAACGACAAAGAGGTTATATTTTGTCATTCACACTTAAGTGACTCAAATCTTTTGTCCATAGATAATATTTATGTGAAACAATAGCACACTAGTGAAAAGTCGTTTCTTCTTAGGGGTTAGTTGAGTTCCAAAAGCTTAATTGCCAAAATGGTTATTGCTTTGGTGATAAGCAAGTATTTAAAGGAAAAAAAAGTTGTTTGTTCGTCGATTACCTGTTGTCATAAAAAGTGGACAACTAACATTTGTCAAATAAAAGCAAAAGTTGAACCATATAAATAGCAAACAAACTGAAAAAAAGAATGGCGCACGGGCATTCCATGTGTATTCAAGTGTTGTATCTACTGTGGTGCTAGAAACGGTAAAATTCAGTATACCTACTAAGAAAAGAATCATTTGACTTATCAGTATTCATGTCAGTAAGGAACTCTCAGTCACAAATCAAGCATATTTTAATAAGTCTGCAATATTGTCTGATCATCGTAGTTGGACATCACTGTTTAGTGGTATATTTTTTCTTCACAAAAGAAGTTTTTTTTTTTTTTTTTTTTTTTTAATGCGCACATGGTAATATTTAAGATTTAAGGTTTATGGAAATAAATTATGTAACAATAGTCGCTGAGGAGTTTAAATTTTTTGTAGCAAGATATATTCTTAAAAAATGGCTTTTAAGCACCTCCTTTGCCTCAATTATGTATATTTTTCTATAAAAAAGAATTTTGTAAATATTTTGTTTGATTTTTTTTTTCAAAGCGCACATGTTTATGTTTGTGATTAAAGATTAATGAAAAGTTATCCTTTAACAATCGCTGTTGAGGAATTTTAACTTGTTGTGGCCACCTATATTCTTAAACATGGCATTTAAGGACCTCCTTCATCTCAATTAATGGTTTGTGGTCGGGACAAGCATATGATTCATAGAAATTTGAATGCCATTTGTTGAGATAATTTAAATATTTCTCATGGTGGACAAGTACCCATAAATTCAAAGATTACTTTACGCCATATTGATTACAGGTACTAGTGCCTTTTGCCTAGTTGTAAACTCGCAAACAAATCATTCCACATGCCCTTTGTAGGATAACCCCTAAAGACGACGACTAGATAGTATTGCACATTTAGTTTCATTTTGACATACACTCAAATGAGGTAATCTCATTAATCAGGTATATTACCAGCAAGGGCACTAACATTTTACACGTTTAATTGTTTTCCAAGCAAGACATTATAATCATCAGATGAAGTTGCCTTAGTTAAATAAGAAATGCCCACATATAATACAACCATGAAAGTGAACTTCAACATTTAATTAAGAAAATAACAAATTAATGAATTTACATTCTTGCATAGTAGGCACTATTTTGAAAAACCAAGCACAAGCATGGATACACAATACCAAACATAATAAACTGGAACAAAAACATTTTTATGTACATTTATAGTATTATGTGGAAATATGTGAGATACTTGAAAGAGAAAGTCTACTTATAGCATCACTGTTAACATCCACAATATTTGAATGTCTCAGTGTCATAGCAATTTGTTCACCTTTATTATAAAATGTATTTTAATTTTACACAATTGAGTTAATGTATGAATACGTACATACATTATAACATAACATGCAACTCAATCATCATGTGACACATAAACATGAGATCACTAAAATATTTTGTAAATAGACCTGTATTTGAACATTGCACAATGCGCAATAAAATGAAAAGGTAAGCACATTTACTTAAGGTATAGACTATAACCAAAACAGCAAATCTTATATTAACATATAACCATCAAATCTATGTGAATTACATGAGCCAATATTGATCTTATCTTGAATAGAATTTTTTAAACTGAATTAAGTTTTAAAATGCTCATCATATATGGCCCTAATGTTCCTGCGCTTTTTAAAGGCCTGCACTATTTAACGCACAACCATCAACACAGATTAGAACAGAATAATGTTATGTAACTACAACGTGAATTACCTTGATATTTAAGTTATCATCGAATTAGAATGTCAAATAAGTTAAGCCAGACATACCAATCAATATAGCTTAAAACAAACGAGTTTTGGTTGAAAAACAGAAGTGGAATAGCCTCAATATAGAAGCTATTTTAAACGCGTCTTTAACAATATATATGCAAGAATTAAATTAATCAACATGAATCAGTAAATTGGTTTCTATTAAATTACATGACGACGTATTTGCCTAGGGCAGTTACTACCAGGTACAATCTTTATTACAATGAACAAATATATAACTATTATAAGCACACCGTTAAAGAACAGAACTTAGTTTCATAAATGCATCCTGAATAGTCCCAATAATAAACAAATCCTATATCAATCATCGTCATTATTAAAACAAAGACATTAACAAACTCAGCAGAAAGTTTCAATTTGATATTATATCAAGCTAGTATATATCAAGACATTGCGGTGTTGAAATCGTCAATCGAGAAGGCTTGCTCGGAGTACCAGTCCCTTTGAAAGACATCTTCGTGTTGCTGTCGGAACTACCAACAACTATATGAGTTACACCCCATCTTAACTTTAAACATTCTACATAAAATGTTGTGTTTATAATCAAAGAATTATCTTATTTTGTAATAGTGTCGCTAGGGTGTTCCCTCTTTTTGGTATGCATATTTTTAATACTTATTCTTATCTTAATGTGAGAGGGGTCAAATGACGTTAAATTGCTGTTTCAAAGAGCTCCCTACTTACTACACAGTATGTTTCCCCTGCTAACCCATGCTTCATTATAACTGGTGTAAAACTTAATGAAAAACGCCGCAAAACATTCAGACGAAGTTACCCTCATTTAAAAATGTTATCGTAAAATGTACGCACAGTCAATAGTGGGTTATGTCTATAATAAGGTATTATTGAAATCTCAAGCTTACGCGGCATGTATACATTTGATACAAAGTTAAACATGGAACGTATCATTTAATAGTATGTGTGATATTGGTGTGCGATTATTTAATTACAGCAACATATGTTTTAAATGTTTCTGCGTTTAACTCCAGAAAACTCCCAAGTATAATTGCAAAAATTGAACAAACAATAATTTAAAAATACGTAAAGAAGATGTAAGTAGGTGTACAAATACACAAGTGTGATATTTAAAGGTTTCTGATTAACACTGCTTACTTTTTTAAGAGATGTAAAAAAAACGCAAGAGCTTTATGTGAACTATTATGACCTTTACGATAATCGTCATTTTATATGTACATATATTAAATAATATGCGATTAATGCCTACACAATATTAGAAATCATCCCTTAATAGGCAGATACCAGGATAGAAATGTTCGTTTTGCAAAACACACATGAAGATTTTTTTTTTTTTAATTTAGCCTTCTGATATTCTTCTCTTGTTTTATTTAAATCTTCGAATATGTAACACAATAATAATACCAAACGCAATTTACTAAGTCCGATACAACACAATCACATATGTGTTAAGCAGAGCATTATTTGACTTCAAACAACACAATGTTGGTATTCTTCCATTGTCCCACAACAAAACTTCCATTCTTATAGCAGCCAACTGTTAATTGGTTAAGCATTCCATCTTTCTCTATTACCAGGATGGCAATCTTCTTCTTACCCTCCCCGTCCACCTGCATGATGGTAGATAGACCCGCACCCACATACCAGCATTTGTCCGGCAGGTGTCACGTGTATCCCCCTTGGGATTGTCAGTTCAGGGTCAGTAAAGGGAGAGAGGACGGTTCCATCTCTGGTCATTGTGAGAAGCGTGTGGTTGGAAGGATCGGTCATGTACAACTTGTCACTACGGATGCCAATGGCACACTTACATGCTGAAAAAAAAAACACGAATAAGTATTTACACATATTTAGAAATTTAATATGTAATGTAACACTACTTATATTAAGAATTATTTCAGAAATCTTGAAAATTTTAACGAATAATAAGCCATCAAGTAAACTATCTAAAATAACCAAGTGGAAGAAACGTTCAACATGTTTCATTAAGTATAAAAATGATACTCGTAATCCGTGCGAGTTGATCCAATTATGATATTTATTATTATAGAGCGTGTTCACCACAAGCACGGTATTTTGGGGTTGTTTATTATATGAGTAACAGTAAAAATCGCAATTAAGTCCTTGTAGAATGGACAAAACCATTCTATTGGGATATATCTAAGTGGCGACTAAAGAACAGTTTTGTAGTAAAAAAAAAGCAATGCAGACTGAAAAACATAATCAAAGTAAACCGTATTGGTATAACGAGTATATATAAATGCCATTAACTTGTTTTGTTTATCTTTGTACAGCTTTCTGGCCAGTGTCCCCGTCATCGTGTTCTGGTACAGTGCCGTATCAGAGGTGACATCCAGTATACCCTGATAGTAGGCGATACCGTAGCATGTGTGCGATAGTTTATGGCTTGTATCCATCACTGACTTTCTAGGATCCACAGTGAACATCTGAATCGTATGCAAGTCATTGTCACTGTGAACAACTGCAACTTGATTGGAATGGACATGGCATATGTCATGTATAAAAGGTGGAACAGGGCAATGACTGGCCAGACGGTAATTCTGGTCTAGAATCTGTTGTTTGCATAATCTGCAACTAGAATCCGTCAATCGGGTAGACATCATATATTGCTTATGTCACAATTATTTGTGTCCACACCTGGTACTTGAACGCTCAAGTAAGTCTTTTTCCCACTTATATTGATTTTCATGTCTGGGTTCATGTCACATATCAGTAACGGTGCACTATGCACCAGCGTACCCAATCCCGAGACAAATACTGCACAATCTCCGTGTTGGAATGGAATTTCAACATGAATTCAGTCTGCGCAGAGTTATCTTTCAGATATCTTTCTGATTCTTTTATTTTGTCCAGACTCTTCTGATAGGCTACAAAGGCTAGGTGGCTGCTCGTATTTGTTAACATCCGGGATCATTTCTCTGAGCTGCTTCAACTCGTCATAAATTATGGTGCAAGCTGTAAGCATCTGCCTTAAGGGTATCTTTCAGTTTGTTCATCCGAGTAACCATTTCCTTCAATGTTGCATTTTAAGCTTGCCTAGCGCAATATTGATCTCATTCTGCATATCTCGTATTTCTTGCAATCTGTTATTGCAATTTGCTTGCAAAAACTGGCTGTTACTCTTCTGAGTGTTTTGTATGTTTGTGAGCTGTTTCAGAATAGAATGGATTCTTGTCGATAGTTCCTGAAGGTTAACATTTGGACGATTTTTGACTGAATCAGCAATACTCGTCACCTTAGGACATTGTCTGAAAATAAAACATTCAGTGCAATGTGTATACTTGACTTAAATCAGCGAGACGAAGACAAGCATTACTGCGAACATTTGAGAAGTAATTTGAAGAGGACTACATTATATTGCTATTCTCGGTAAATAATATACAAAGAAACACACATGACATACATGTAAAATAAAACACTGAGAAACTAAACATGTGATAGGGTGAATTAATTATAGTACTTCCTAATTACCTGTGTTTTAGTAGCACACAGGTAACACAGCACAACTGACCGTGATCGTCACAGAACAGTTTTATATTCTTATCGGCGTGCACATCACATTTCTCCAGAAAGTCTTCTGTCGCCTTGGACGCCTTGGACACCGGCAACTTGTTCTTTTCCCCTTTCCCAAAGGTGGTGTGCTTTTCAAACAGCTGGTTGTGGAGAATTAAACATTGGCCGCAATAAAACTGTGTGCACAACAGGCAATAAAACTCCGCCTCCGTGTGGATTTCTACGTCTTGACAGGTTGAACAACAAAAATCTATAAGCACATCTGATCCTTTAGATACTGAAGCCTTTTCGGCCATGTTGTTTTTTTGTTTTCACAAAACTTGCTAAACGAGTTGACACACCCAATTTTTAAGATTCCGTTGTCCAATGTACTTGTTAATTCTATCTTTCTCAACACTTCTCTTTAAATAACCACAACATATGTTAACACTCATGACATCGTGTGTAAAGCAGGTCAATAAAATACATGTTCACGGACTTTATAAGCAACCCCGAAATCATCTAACTTGAACGATGAAATTTCCGTAATGTGATCTTCAATGTTCTAGATTTATAAAATATTTGATATATATATATATACCGACGAACTACGCTTACCGGTACTTTCGTTTTACTTGGATGCAAATCGAAACTGCGAGTTTTCACACATTATTGAAAAAACCGTTCAAAACATTAAACTTTAATGGAAAACAAATTAATCAAATAAATAATCAGTTACCTGCGACAACTAGCGAAACTAGAGCTTTGTCACTGACGTGACGTATACCCCCACATGCTGCATTGACACAGAATATTTTGCATGCTGTCTCACAAAACAAGAGAAGCTTATTTATGGCAATTTTTAAGAATTATTATGCCATTATCATTTATGGCCATTTTGACCTTTGAAATCTTGAATTCTTTGGCATGATACGCCATCCAATGCCTGTGAACAAAATTAATGTGGAGAGTAATATTAAAATCTCACAATGAATGACATAGTTATGGCCCAGACAAGCTTATTTATGGCCATTTTTGACCTTTGAACTCAAAGTGTGACCTTGACCTTGGAGATATCGACGTAATTTTATCGCGCAACACACCGTCCAATAATGGTTAACAAATGTGCCAATTGATTTCAAAATCCCACAATGAACGACATAGTAATGGCCTGGACAAGCTCAACTATGGCTATTTTTTACCTTTGAACTCATGTGTGACCTTGACCTTTGAGATATTGACGTAATTCTTTCGCGCGACACACCGTCCAATGATGGTGAACAAATGTGCCAATTGATTTCAAAGCCTCACAATGAACAACATAGCTATGGCCCGGACAAGCTCATTTATGGACATTTTTAACCTTTGACATCAAAGTGTGACCTTGACCTTGGAGATATTGACGTAATTCTTTCGCGCAACACACTGTCCAATGATGGTGAACAAATGTGCCAAATGATTTTAAAATCCCTTGATGAACCACATAGTTATGGCCCGGACAAGCTCATTTATGGCCATTTTTGACCTCAAAGTGTGACCTTGACCTTGGAGATATTGACGTAATTCTTTCGCGCGACACACTTTCCAATGATGGTGAACTAATGTGCCAAACGATTTTAAAATCCCTTGATAGATGACATAGTTATGGCCCGGACAAGCGGGACAGACAGACAGACCGACAGACCGACAGACAGACAGACAGACCGACCGACAAAGTGACTCCTATATAGCCCCCATTACCAATGGTAATGGGGGTATAACAAATTGTATTGGCAAGGAATATGACTAAACGTTAATTTTCCATGTCATTTGTTTTGATTCGAATCATAATGTTTATACTTTAATAATTCGTACAATTTTGCAACATTTATATCACTGAGTAAACCTCTTCTATGTGGAAATATTTCCGAATGTTACGCCTTACGGACACTGTCAAATCACGAAGGCGTCGGAAACACAGACCGAGACAATTGCAACAGGTACACAATCAAATCTTACAGCAGTTTTACCGATGTATAACAACCAATTTGTTTAACTCAAAACGAGTTCACGTTTAATTTCTGCAAAGACCAGCGTAATCTATTTACAGCCTACACGCAGAATGTTCTTTCACATTACTAACTTATGTGAGTAGTATATGAACAGTGTGTATTCATTGTGCTAAATATTAAACATGCCCGATAAATCTGTTCAGGTAACAGATAAAATAACTTGAACTAATTGTATTGAATTTATAAACCTCTGTTTACACAACGCGAGTAGTCAACATGTACCGCAGGTTAACATATTGATAAAATATACGTAACTGGTTTATATTAACAGGCGAGTAAAACGCGACAGTTTAAAAAACCATATCGATACTATTTTAACTTATAGATAATTAGTGTATTTACATATTATTTAAGTTTACATTCTGACAAACATGAGCAATTTGTAGACTATTGCATGGCGAGATTCTGTATGCTTTATGAACGGTCAAATGTGAATTTCATCTATACTAAGAGCGTTAATCCTCACACGTTTCCCTGCCAGACGAGACGATTTGCACGCCACAGTTAGGCGCTGGAAAGCCCAGTCAGGTCTAAATTAGGACAATCTCAAAGAGAGGTTGAGCGTGTGTGTGTGGGTGTGTATATTTCGAAGTTTATGAAGTCCTTCCGCGCCTGAGCATCATTTTTGAAGCGGACACGAAGTGTGCCCCAACACTCCTACCTACCTAACTTACTAGACTCGCGAAAGTTGGGACAAATAATAGCTGATTTCAATTTTGGTTTGGCCTTGTGCTTTGGGAGGGGGGATCCGTAGTACCCGAAATAAATCCCACCTTTCCGGTAAGATGACCACAAACCTCGCTCACATGCGCCGGGAACGGTGATTGAGCCCGGGTCGCCTAGGTGACACGCGCATGTACCGACCAATGCGATTACTGGACAGCCGAGATGTTGATCGATGTCGATGGGTGATATATACGGACGGAGTGGAATGGGCATAACCAAATTGCACACCTATCTATTGATGGTCGGTATTATTTTCTTATTTGCTTTTCGAAACTCGGCTCATTAACATGAGGTTTAAATACAAATGACCAAAATCCATGGAGTTCTTTATTGTCATTCAAACTTAAGTGACAAAAGCTTTTGTCAAAAGCGAACATTGATATAAAACAAGATCACAACAGTGAAAAGTTGCATATATTTGCTGCTTAGGGGTTAGTTTAGTTCCAATAGGTTAAGTGTCAAATGTTCAAAATGTTTAGGTGATTATATCTTATTAGCAATTCGGCAGCAAGCAATTATCACAAATAGTCTTTATATGTTGTGCATGGCAAAGTTAAACAAATGGAAAAAAGCATAAACCATATTCTCATTTTCTCACAAAAAAAAAGAATGGCGCACGGGCCGTCCACGCGTATTCAAGTGATGTTATATGCTGTGATGCTAGGTAAAACGATAAAATTCAGTATACCTACTAAGAAAAAAACAAAAACAATTTGACTTATGAGTGTTCTGGGACCGCATTCACCAACCCATTCTCGGACGTAAGAATAAAGAATAGTTTTAAACTCAATGGAGAAAACACATCAGTGTTCATATGTATAGGCTTATAATGGTGCTTATATCATAAACATATTGTTCTTAACGAAGAATGATATAATTACAAGTGTTACCGGCCACGCCAGACTTTACTTTCAAGTAAAATAAGTACAATTCAGTTTTAAGAATAGTCTTTGTTTTGAGATTTAAGTCTAAGAATCGGTTGGTGTATACGGGTGCAGATCAAAGAAGCCTTTGTCACCGCTAAACATGTGATATATAAGCGTGATGACTTGATAATACTTCATATCACGTGTAGTTTAATTTTGACTTACACTCAAAGAAGCATTTATAAATCAGGTATGTTACAACCAAGGACAATAACTCTTTTAACGTTATTATTATTATCTAAGCAAGATATTTTAATATTCATGTGAAGTTGCCTTTGTTAAGTAAGAAATGCCCACATATAATACAACCATGAAAGTCAACTTCAACATTTTATTGTGAAAATAACAAACTAAGGAATTTACAATTTTGCATAGTTGTCACTATTTTGCAGAATCAACCACAAGCATGGAGACACAATACCAGACATAATAAACCGAAACAAAAACATGTATATGTACATTAATATTATTATGAGGAAATATGTGAGTTACTTGAAAGGAAAGTCTACTTATAGCATCACTGTTAACATCCACAATATTTGAATGTCTCAGTTTCATAGCACTTTGTTGAAATTTATTACCAAATGCATTTTAATTTTGCACAATTTAGGTACTATATGCATATGTGCATAAATTATTATATAACATGCAACTAAATTAGAAAGTCACAAATAAACGTGAGATCACTTCATTATTTTGTAAATACCAGGTGGACCTGTATTTAAACATTGCACAATCATAAAAAAATGAAAAGGTAAGCATATTTGCTTAATTAATAGACTATCACCAAAATACCAAATCTAATATTTACATGTTACCACATAAAACAGGTGTTTTACCTGAGACAATATTAATATAATCAACAATTTATAGGACAATGTTTTTCCCCCCGAATTTAGTTTTAAAAAGCTCATCAAATAACAAAGATATTAGCTGTTGAACGTTTGACACTAATTTACCTGCTTAAGAGCCCATAGATGCAATATAACTTTAATGTATTGTCACATTCTTAAAATTATTAAAATAATCACTTCACAAGCGCATCGGAGCTGGGGACTCAATAGCAGCGTCTCCAATATTTTATTATGCATGAACACTATTTGTGAAAATATTGTATTCTTCAATACCTTTGAGGCGTTTTTTTAAACTGTTCTGGGACTGTTAAAACAAGAAGTAGCAGATGAATTTAAATTGTAGTCGCAGAAATAATAGATATGGGGTAGCAATCAAAATTAGTAGAAAAAAAACAGAGCTTAAAAATCACTCAAACAAACGCCAACACTCTTAAATGGTATCGTACAGTACACGCAAAATCAATCATTTGGTTTTGTATAATATAAGGTTTTCTATAAATCCCAAATTAACACGGCATGTAAAAATGTAATGCATTGTTAAAGGCGGAACCAATCATTTAATAGAAGGTATGATAATGGTATGCGATGTCTTCAAAGCACAGAAAAATATGTCTTCAATGTTTATGTGTTCAACTGCAGCCCATTCTAAAGTATACATGCAAAAATAAAACAAATCATGTATTGATAATCGGCATGGATGACAGCTTGTTAACAAGTATACAGTTGTGGTATTTAAATGTTAATGATGAACACAGTTTCTTTTTTTGGGTGATGTTGAAAAAAACACACCTAGCTTCATGTAAACTACTAAGACCTTTACGATACTTGTCGTTCTATATATATGCAAAAACCATCTTTTAATAGACTTATTGCAGTATGAAATAATATTTTCGTAATACAACACAAACACGACGAATTATAAAATTAGCCTACTAATATTCTTCTCATGCTGCTATTTTTAAATATTGGAATAGGTAACACACTAATAATATTAAACGCGCTAAATGATGTCAGAAACAACAAAATCTAATATGTGCTAACTAGGACATTATTTGACTTCAAACAAAAAAATGACGTTATTTTCACCTTGTCCGACAATGATAGTGTCATTCTTATAGCACGCGACTGACAATGGATACCATATTCCATCTTTCTCTGTTATCAGGGTGGCAATCTTCTTCTTACCCTCCCCGTCCACCTGTACGATGGTTCCAGACTCACAACCACAGACCAGAACTTGTCCGGAAGGTGTCACACGTAATCCCCTCGGCTGTTTGAGTTGAGGGTCAGTAAAGGTAGACAGGACTGTACCATCCATGGACAGTGTTAAAAGCACGTGCTTGTAAGGAATGCTCATGTACAACTTGTCACCACCAAGGCCAACGGTACATTTACAAAATTCTGAAATATACAAACAAAAAACATAAAATCCAAGTATGTGTATATATTCAGAAATGTATTTGGTTTATTTATGTATACCATTAATTATCGAACGAATTATTTTGCTTATTTAAATATAAACGAATAACAAGTACTCTATCTGAACTGTCAAATTATATAGAAACCTCCAACGAGTTTTATTGAATATTTAACTGATACAAACTTTATCCTTGTGAGTTGGTCCAATTATGATGTGTTTTATTGAGAAACGTATTCCCACAAACACAGTATTTTGCAACGTTTAATCTCTTAGTAACAGTTACTAAACTCGCGGTACATCTTGTTAATTGGCAATTATTTATTCCTTGTCAAATTGATATAAAATAAAATAGACAGTCGTTTGATTGGGATTTATCTTAATGTCGACAGAAATGCATTTTCTTGTTACAAACATAACAATTTATATACCGAAAAGTCACTGAATAGCTTTCAATCACGTTCACTTAACAGAGACATACCACATTCTCGCACTTTTGATAAGTCGTATTCGTTAACATAGTTTACTCCTTATTAGTTAAGTTGATAAACCGAAAAAAGAACATACATACCTGTATAGTTGTTTGTTTTATCTTCGAACAACTTTCTCACCAGTGTCCCCGCCATCGTGTACTGGTATAATGCATTTGACGAGGTGATATACAGCATACCCTGATGATGGGCGATACCGTAACATTCGTGTGTAAGTTGATGGCTTGTACCCTTCACTAGCTTTCCAGTATCCACAGTGAAAATCTGAATCTTATGCATGTCATCGCTACTTTGAACAACGGCAACTTGATTGGAATGGACAAGGCAAATGTCATGTATTTCATATAGCGCATAACGATGACTGACCAGTCGAAAATTCTGATCAAACAATTTTAATCTGTTGTTTGCAGAGTCTGCAACAAGAATCCATCCATCGGATAGACAGCATATACTTCTTATGCCACACATAATGTTGTCCACACCTGGTACATTAACGCTACAGTCAATCCTTTTCCCACTAATATGTATTTTCCTGTCTGGGTTTATGGTACCTATCAGTAACTGTGAACTATTCTCTAGTGTACCCAATCCTGATAGTTTAGACAAATACTGCAAAATCTCCGTGTTGGCATGGAATTGTACTATGAATGTAGTATGGGCATAGTTATCTTTCAGGTATCTTTTTGATTCCTGTATTTTGTCCAGACTCTTCTGATAGGCTACAAAGGCTAAATGGCTACTCTTATTTTCAACATCCAGGATTATGTCTCTAAGCTGCTTCAACTCGGCACACATTTTGTTGCAGCTGTCATCATATGCCTTAAGGGAATCTTTCAGTTGGTTCATCATAGTAACCATTTCCTTCAATGTGGCATTTTCAAGCTTGTCTAGAGCAAGATTGATCTCAACTCGCATATCTCGTATTTCTTCCAATCTGTCATTGAACTTGGCTTGTAGAGACTGCCTGTTACTCTTCTGAGTGCTTTGTATGTTATTGAGCTGTTTCAGAATAGAAGTGAGTGTTGCCGATAGTTCCTGAAGGTTAACATTTGGACGTGTTTTCACTGCATCAGCAATAAACGTCACCTTATTACAGTTCCTGAAAATACAGCATTCAGTGCAATGTGTATAAATATCTTGAATCACGACAAACAAAAATGCAAACTTTTCAGGGATTATTTTGAAAATTGGTAGAGGTTGTTCTTCTACAGTACAGGTATATTGCTATTATATACAAGAGCACCGCCTTGCGGGTGCAGACCGCTCATCTATTTGTCAAATTTGAATCAAATCTGATCATAAATAAAGAAGTTATGGAAATTTAGCAAAATTGTGGGGGTCAGGTCATTTCTAAAAAAAAATTAATGAAAAAGAAAGAAAAAAAATATTTTCTTTTTTTTGGGAGGGGGAATTCTTGGGTGGGATGGTTGGACAGTCTTTCGAAAATAAAAAAAAATAAAAATAAATATTTGTGTGTTTTTTTTTACCATGTTTAAAAAAAAATTATAGTGTGGGGTGTGGTCATTTATTAGATGATATTTAAAAAATAAGAAGTAATTGGAAAACAAATAATTTGGGGGGATTCTGGGGTGGGCGTGGGGGATAGTTTGGGTCAGTCTATTGTGGTATGTCAGGTAAGAGCTGTTTTGTCAAAGTATGAATCAAATCTGATCATAAATAAAGAAGTTATGGCAAATTTAGCAAAATTTAATACTTTGACCTTGACCGTCAAGGTCATTCAAAGGTCAATGTCAATTCAACTTGCCAGTTACTGTACCCTTATAATAGTAAGAAAGTATTTGAAGTTTGAAAGCAATAGTCTTGACACTTCAGAAGTAAAGTGGATTTAAACACAACATTTTACCAAATATTCAAAGTTACTAAGTCAAAAAAGGGCCATAATTCTGTCAAAATGCCAGTCAGAGTTACATAACTTTGCATGCACAGTCCCCTTATGATAGTTAGTAAGTGTTGTAAGTATGAAAGCAATAGCTTTGATACTTTAGGAATAAAGTGGACCTAAACAAAAAACTTAACCAAAATTTCAATTTTCTAAGTATAAAAAGGGCACATAATTCTGTCACAATGCCAGCCAGAGTTATCTAACTTTGCCTTCCCAGTCCCCTCATGATAGTTAGTAAGTGTACCAAGTTTGAATGCAATAGCTTTGATATTTTATGAGAAAAGTGGACCTAAACACAAAACTTAACCGGACGCAGACGCCGACGCAGACGCCGACGCTCAGGTCATGACAATAGCTCATAATTAAAAAATAGATGAGCTAATAAATACTAGGCAAAAAACACATGACATACCGGTAAAATAAAACATTGCAAAACTGTACTTGTGATAGGATTAATCAAATATAAGACTGAATTACCTGTGTTTTAGTAGCACACAGGTAACACAACACAACTGGCCATGATCGTCACAGAACAGTTCGATTTTCTTGTCGGCGTGTACTTCACATTTCTTGAGAAAGTCTTCCGTCGCCTTGGACACCGGCCACTTGTTCTTGTCCCCTTTGCCAAAGGTGGTGTGCTTTTTAAACAGCTGGTTATGGAGAATTAAACATTGGCCACAATAAAACGTTGTGCACAATTGGCAATAAAACTCAGCCTCCGTGTGGATTTCTTCATCTAGACACGTTGAACAACAGACGTCTACAAGCACATCTGATCCTTTAGATAATAAAGCCTTGTCGGCCATGTTGTTTTTGTTTGCACCGATCTTCCACAACGAGTAAAACACATTGAATGTTAAAGTCACAGTTCTCTAGACTCTAATGTACGTGTTAATGCTATCGTTCACATCATTTCTCTTTTCAGATACACTGTTAAATCAATCTGCAATATTACAGGTTTAAAACACCAAGTTTGTATTCCTAGCGCGGAGTTCACGTTTTATTTCTGCAAAGACTAGCGCAATCTGTGTACAACCTCCACGTGGTGAGTTCATACGCACTATTTATGTGACTAGCATATGCAACTTGTGTATTCATTTTCCCAAAACCAGTATCAAACATTCTCGATACATATGTCCAGGTAACCGGTACAATTACATGCACTGATGTTTTGAATTTATAAACCTCTGTTTACAAAGCGCATGAAGTCAATCGGAGGTACATATAAAAACAAAATTGATCAACAATATCTTACTGGTAAACATAAACAGGCGAGTAAAACGCGACAGCTTATGAACCATATTGATATTTTTCCAAATAGATAATAATTGTATCTACATGTAATACATGTCGACAAACATAGGCAGTTTGTGAAATATTGTATATATAATTTGTGCATGTTTTGTACGGAATACCGTTATGCCATCGTGTTTCACATTAAAATCCAGAGGGCGACAATTCGATAGTGCGATAGTACGATGGCGACAATGCGATAGTACGATGGCGACAATGCAACAGTACGATGGCGACAATGCGATAGTACGATGGCAACAATGCGACAATGCGACAGTACGATGACGACAATGCGACAGTGCGACAATACGATGGCGCCAGTGCGATAGTACGATGGCGACAATGCGATAATACGATGACGACAGTACGACAACGCGATAGTACGATGGCGACAATGCGATAGTCATATCGTACAGTCGCCATCATATCATCGCATTGTCGCCATCGTACTATCGCATTGTCGCCATCGTATTGTCGCACTGTCGCATTGTCGTCATCGTATTGTCGGATTGTCGTCTATCGCCTTCCGGTACACATGCGCACATCGTATTTTTTCCTATATGGTAACACTTTTTAAAATACTTAACAGTTCGACATACCTTACATCAATACCCATTCTATAACTTAATAAGAATTTGATTTCATTAAAACTGTTACCTCTTTCTAAGTACATCTTTATAAAGTCATCTATTTTGTTTCTGCAATAAGAATAGTTTGTTTTCCGGAAGGCGATAGTCGACAATGCGATAGTACGATGGCGACAATGCGACAATGCGATAGTGCGATAATACGATGACGACAGTGCGACAATACGATTGCGACAGTGCGATAGTACGATGGCGACAATGCGACAGTACGATGACGACAATGCGACAGTGCGACAATACGACGGCGACAGTGCGATAGTACGATGGCGACAATGCGATAATACGATGACGACAGTACGATGACTATCGCATTGTCGCCATCGTACTATCGCGTTGTCGCATTGTCGCCGTCGTACTATCGCATTGTCGCCATCGTACTATCGCATTGTCGCCATCGTACTATCGCACTATCGCATTGTCGCCCTCTGGATTTTAATGTGTAACCACGATGGCCCTTACGGTATTCTGTAGTTTTTTGAACGGTAAACTATGAATATCATCCCTTCTAAGAGCGTTTAACCTCACTTTGTTCCGTGACAGAGGAGACGCTTTGCCTACAAGCTCCCGATAGGAGTAAGATAGCCCAGTTAGGTATAAATTAGGACAATGTCAAATAGAGGTTGAGCGGTATGGATGGGCGATATATACGGACGGAGTGGGGAATGGGCATAATCAAAATTGTACAGGTACATGTATCTGCGGAAGGCCGGTTTTGTTTGCTTAGTTGTTATTTTGAACTTTGCTCATTTACATAAGGTACAAATACAAATGACCTAAATTCACTGTATTGGCATTCAAACTATAGTGACTCAAATATATTGTCAATAGCGGATATTTATGTCAAGCGAGCGCACAACACCGAAGAGTCATTGACATGTATATCTGCTACCAGAGACTTATTACCAGAGACGTATAACAACTACGTCTCTGCTGCTTCTTAGAGTTTAGTTGAGTTGCAAAAGGTTAATGGCGATGTGGTTATCGCTTTGGTGATGAAAACGTGTCAGCAATTCGGCAAGAAGCAATTATTTAAAGCAAACAATCGATTACCAGTTGTCATAAAAAATGGGCATTCGACATTTCTCAAATAAAAACTAAAGAAGCACCTGACAAATATAAAAAATAATTGTTATGTTAATTGTTATTTGTTATTTTGTAAACATTTTATTTCGATTCGATAAGAATATGCCATGACATGCAGAATAGTCTCAACCTCAGCCTATGTAGCTTGTTTTTAAGTAATTGTTTGTCAATTTCAACTTAAGTTAGCGAATAAGATCAAATGTAGCAAAAAATATCGCAAACGTAATAGTTCATTGAGTGAATATGATCGTTTTCAGAAAAATGGATCGAACAATGAACCCAGAATACAAACTAAAGTTTAGGGTCGGCACCAAAAGTAACGATGGTTCGGGTTAGTGTAATCAAAAAACATTTTTGTTTGACTGCTTATAAATATTGCTTTCAAAAACTATACACCGCTGCTTAAAATGAATTCGTAAGTTCTAATCAACAAACTTATACTTACCAATTTTAGAACATAATTACAATCCTGGGAAACGATGCAAAACCTGTGCAAAAGACCATATGTGTCGCCACACATTCCTAACTATGTTTTCAAAATTCGCCACACATGTATCGCGTTGATTTTTTTTTTTTATAAATATCCAATAAACAATTTGTATCAGCCCTGTATTAATTCAATAATTACAACGTTTCGAATTTTCTCAAAAACGCTGCGTTCTGATTGTGTGGAAAATAACGCCAAATTTGTTAAAAGACATCGATGTCTTGGAGATTAAAATCCGAACGTTTTAGCATGTAGTTTCAATTCATTTATCTTATATCGATAATGTTTATGAGCACGCAAGTTGTTGCAGGTTAATGAGCACGCAAAATGTTGCAGGTTAATGAGCACGCAACATGTTGCAGGTTAATTATCACGCAAAATGTTGCAGGTTAATGAGCACGCAAACTGTCGCAGGTTAATGATCACGCAAAATGTTGCAGGTTAATGAGCACGCAAAATGTTGCAGATTAATGATCACGCAAGTTGTTGCAGGTTAATGATCACGCAAAATGTTGCAGGTTAATGAGCACGCAAAATGTTGCAGGTTAATGATCACGCAAGTTGTTGCAAGTTAATGATCACGCAAAATGTTGCAGGTTAATGATCACGCAAAATGTTGCAGGCTAATGAGCACGCAAGTTGTTGCAGGCTAATGATCACGCAAGTTGTTGCAGGTTAATAATCACGCAAAATGTTGCAGGTTAATGATAACGCAAAATGTTGCAGGTAAATGATCACGCAAAATGTTGCAGGCTAATGAGCACGCAAGTTGTTGCAGGTTAATGAGCACGCAAAATGTTGCAGGTTAATGAGCACGCAAAAATGTTGCAGGTTAATGAGCAAGCAAGTTTTTGCAGGTTAATGATCACGCAAGTTGTTGCAGGTTAATGATCACGCAAAATGTTGCAGGTTAATGAGCACGCAAAATGTTGCAGGTAAATGATCACTCAAAATGTTGCAGGTTAATGAGTACGCAAAATGTTGCAGGTTAATGAGCACGCAAAATGTTGCAGGTTAATGATCACGCAAGTTGTTGCAGGTTAATGAGAACGCAAAATGTTGCAGGTTAATGATCACGCAAAATGTTGTAGGCTAATGAGCACGCAAGATGTTGCAGGTTAATGATCACGCAAAATGTTGCAGGTTAATGAGCACGCAAAATATTGCAGGTTAATGAGCACGCAAGTTGTTGCAGGTTAATTATCACGCAAAATGTTGTAGGTTAATGATCACGCAAAATGTTGCAGTTTAATGAGCACGCAAAATGTTGCAGGTTAATGAGCACGCACAATGTTGCAGATTAATTATCACGCAAAATGTTGCAGGTTAATGATCACGCAAGTTGTTGCAGGTTAATGAGCACGCAAAATGTTGCAGGTTTATGAGCACGCAAGTTGTTGCAGGTTAATGAGCACGCAAGTTGCTGCAGGTGAAGAAGGTAATAGTTTTCGCCTATAATTTACCAGTCGTTCTCGAGACCGTTTCAAAAGCCTCACGTTTGTTACACAAATTACGACTCGTCAGTCAGTTGTGTTCCTCGACACTTAACATTTTGCGTGTTTAAAAACAATGCAATAAGTACATGAATTACACATAAGTTACGGGGTTAATTAATATAAAGAAGTTAAAATGTTGCAGGTTAATGATCACGCAAGTTGTTGCAGGTTAATGATCACGCAAAATGTTGCAGGTTAATGAGCATGCAAAATGTTGCAGGTTAATGATCACGCAACATGTTGCAGGTTAATGATCACGCAAAATGTTGCAGGTTAATGATCACGCAAAATGTTGCATGTTAATGATCACGCAAAATGGTGCAGGTTAATGATCACGCAAAATGTTGCAGGTTAATGATCACGCAAAATGTTGCAGGTTAATTATCACGCAAAATGTTGCATGTTAATGATCACGCAAAATGTTGCAGGTTAATGATCACGCAAGTTGTTGCAGGTTAATGATCACGCAAAATGTTTCAGGTTAATGATCACGCAAAATTTTGCATGTTAATGAGCACGCAAAATATTGCAGGTTAATAACCACGCAAGTTGTTGCAGGTTAATGAGAACGCAAAATGTTGCAGGTTAATGAGTACGCAAGTTGTTGCAGGTTAATGATCATGCAAAATGTTGCAGGTTAATGATCACGCAAAATGTTGCAGGCTAATGAGCACGCAAAATATTGCAGGTTAATGAGCACGCGAGTTGTTGCAGGTTAATGATCACGCAAAATTTTGCAGGTTAATGATCACGCAAAATGTTGCAGGTTAATGAGCACGCAAAATGTTGCAGGTTAATGAGCACGTTCAATGTTGCAGGTTAGTGAGCACGCAAGTTGTTGCAGATTAATGATCACGCAAAATGTTTCAGGTTAATGATCACGCAAAACTTTGCATGTTAATGAGCACGCAAAATGTTGCAGGTTAATGACCACGCAAGTTGTTGCAGGTTAATGAGCATGCAAAATGTTGCAGGTTAATGAGCACGCAAGTTGTTGCAGGTTAATGATCACGCAAAATGTTGCAGGTTAATGATCACGCAAAATGTTGCAGGTTAATGAGCACGCAAAATGTTGCAGGTTAATGAGCACGCAAGTTGTTGCAGGTTAATGATCACGCAAAATGTTGCAGGTTAATGATCACGCAAAATGTTGCAGGCTAATGATCACGCAAAATGTTGCATGTTAATGATCACGCAAAATGGTGCAGGTTAATGATCACGCAAAATGTTGCAGGTTAATGATCACGCAAAATGTTGCAGGTTAATGACCACGTTAGTTGTTGCAGGTTAATGATCACGCAAAACGTTGCAGGTTAATGTGCACGCA